>JANAVB010011200.1:830864-1056424 GCA_029216955.1 Iris pallida | reverse complement strand
GGCATGAAGCCGGACTACCACGACCAAACCCCGCTGGTGAGAACCCACTTCTCCCTCTTCCTCCCATCTTTCTCTCTCTTCTGTAGAAGTTTAGGAATGGTAGTAGTGATTTTTTTTAAAGAAATTTTGATCATTATAACTATTTCTTATTATTAATATTATTACTATCATCATTTTTATTAAGATAATCCTTACCATTATAATAATAATAATTATTATTCTTATGATTATTTATTATTATTATTATTCATTACTAATATCATTATTAGTTATTAAACTATCTTTATCATTATTATCATTATTATTATTTTTATTATTTTTAATTATTATTATCATTATTATTATAATCATCATCATCATTTATTGTTAATATAATTGTATTATTATTTTCAGTTTATTTATTATTAGAAATAATATTTTTTATAAATAATGAGTATTTTTATTATTTAAAATACTAGTAGTATAACTGTCGTATTAATAATTGCAGTATTAATAATTGTATTATTTAGAAATTTTAGAAATATATTTTGTCAATATATTAGTAATAATTGCATGCTAGTCCAAAACCATTTTTGCCTTCAACTTTTTCCAAAAATTATTTTAACTAAGGGTTTTCGAAATTTTAGATGATTTCGAGTATTTTAATAATTATCTTACTAATAAATTACGTGTTATCTTCCTAGAAATCCTATTTTGGTAAACTTATAGTTTTAGCCTAAATTAATTTTTCCGCATTTTCAAATATTTGTCAAAAATTATTTTACTAATAAACATGGTTTTCAAGTATTATACGTAACCTTTCTAAGAAATAATATAAGATTCTTTACACAAATTCTCTCAAATATCTTGATTTCGACTGATCATATTTCCTATTCCCTCGCGACTTTGGACCTCTGCACCATGACTATGGCTAGTGGACCAAGCTGGACTTGTCAGATTATTGCACACCAGGCGTAACAACAGGCAAGATACCTTGCCATTAAACTGTTTATTTTAGTTGCATTTTATTTACTATCACTGTTCATTTATTTCTAGTTCTTAATTACTGTCTGCTCAGTGATATTAGTTGTACCTTGTTATTTACCTTTGATTGCATATGGACTTAGAGTTAAGGGACTACCACTAGCTTAGTGCATTGCATAGACTTTGACACTGTTGTGCCACGAGTTGTGTGAGGTAGAGTAGCATATAGTTTACGGACTTGCGTGTTGGCTGATCACTGACGCGTGCAGGACGTGGTTAGGTCTAACTGTCAATAGTTGTATGTTAGAAGACTTGACGGTTAGTAGTGTTACATGGTCGTGGATACGACATAATAGGTAACATTGGGTGGAGAGAACATTTCCTTGTCGTATGGGCTTCGATTGCACTTCCCTTGTAACCCGGAAGCTCCGCTGGAGATACGGGTATGAGCCTCTCAGGTTGGCCACTGTCGTTTTTCAACGTCATGCTCTCGGTCACTGGTGCCCAAGTGGAGACTATACCAGATCCCATTTACAGCCAGGGCTCATGCGACGAAAGGTTTGTTCTCACTGCATGTTCACTTTAGTTTAGTTAGATTACCTTATTGTGTCTTGTCACTTTCTTTGATTGTGGCATATTTATATTCAGTATTATATGGCATGTTAATGTTGTCACGACCCGCACCCGCTTTTCGGATACGAAACGTGTCCAAGTCCAGCCTACGCTGCAGTGTCGGCGGTAGAACGCTGTCTATACTCACAAGTCACTGAGTCTATAATCACGGGAAATCTAGATCTCATCCACAGAATAATCAAGACAAACAAGATCAGTGAATATCCATGAAACTAAGCAATAATGAATATAAACTGTAAGTATCCAAAATCAATGTCACGTCCGGTGGACACAAATCCACTACCAGTAGACGAAAAAATAGAGAAATACAAGAAATAAATGACTGAGTACAAACTGTTAATCAAGACGACCTCAAATACGAGCACTGCGAGCTGATGCTACCCAAATCCACTCGTCTACTCCTGTCTCAAGCTCGGCTACCTGAAGAGATCATCAGGTCCTCAGAGGACTAGCAAGATACATAATATACATGCCTATCTAGCAGTTTTAACATGCGCAAGAAATAAACAAGAAAGAACAAGGACAAGGCAATGACTACGAACACAAACACGAACACGAATATGAACACAAATACGAACACGAATACGAACACTAGAACAACTACGTATACTGAACTGCCGATGAACGAATATACGAGATCAATGGAAGAAATCAAACCCTCGTCCGAGTGTGGACTCTCTGGTTTGAACTAAGCGCTAACCCTCGTCCCGAGTGTGGACTCTCTGGCTAGCTCACGGCAAGACACCCTCGTCCCGTGTGTGGACTCTCTGGTGTAAATGGTCAACCCTCGTCCCGTGTGTGGACTCTCTGGTTGTGTACAACGAAAATCAAGGCTATGGCAGTTCACTACACGCACTCGTTCTATGACACGACTCAAGCAAAATACCGGTGGGAAATTCCAAGCATGAAACACAAGGCCAAACAATGAACATGGCTATAAATAATGAAAACAACTCCACAAAAAATAACACGAAAAGCACATGTCCATAAATAATCCAAAGACAGTAAAACGAAAGGAAGTGTATGTAAGTAAAACTGTAGAGGAAGGCAAGGTATACTTGCCTGTGGTCCTTAGCTGCTGGCACTGGTCAGAGTCCAAATCGAGGCCCAAGGAACCTATTTAATGAATCACATAGTCAAGATATAATACACAAACTGAGAGTAAGGAGAGCTTAACCATTTGGTCATTAAGCCTTTAGATATATCTATCTTAAATTATATGTGGTTATTGAAGCCTAGTGTTCCTAACTATGGTAGAGTTTCTTAGGCTTTACCAACTGACTTACCCAAATTAACATGGACTGCTACTACAGGCACATTCCTGTTCAAGACATTATATATCCCCTGGCAACTATAAAACAACCCTTGTGCTTGTCCAATACAGGACTGCAAGTTCTAATGGGAATTCACAAGTAACTAAAACAGCTTCTGGCATAACAGAAATCAAAATATCATATGCTGACTTGGAAATCAAAAGGCAATACTATTCTTTCTGAACCAGTAGACCACAATTCAGTGAGATGAATGTCTAATTTGGGTATGAACCTGTCATTGGGTGACCCCAATACTCATCTACTATGGTTTCATGTTGACATTTAGAGTTCTAATCTTCCAATTGACTGTTAATGACTTGTATTAGGTGACACTTGATAATGCCTATTGCATCGACACCACCCAAGAGTTGCAGTCATAGGAAAATATGCTCCCTCCCTTCACTTAGAATACATGTTTTTAAACTGAGAAGCACCAGAAAATCTGCAGGCTTATATAATACATATATATGGCACCAATATATCAGAAGCTTTGATCCTAAACCAACAATAGAATCAATTAGTGTATGTCTGCTTCTTGACTAACCTGAACCTTAACCTATGCTACCCGTACATCCATCCTAACAGAGCAAGGGCATTCACTTGTCCTGGTATCAAACTCGATACCGTTAATTCATCTGCCATGATATCCTAGTATCAATCTTTGAGTATCAACTGATACTCAAGTATCAGTATTAGATATCAATTACTATCTGATACTTAAGTATCAGTATTGATACCGATCCTCTGAAGGCATCTTTAGTTAACTGGTACACATGTAGGTATATGCCGATTTGCTATACCCAATCCTCCCCACAGATTTGCCACAAGGCTTCATACTCTTACACTTGTACTACTCAGACACCTCATATGCAACTTAATATGCAACAGAGTATAAGAAATAGAGTAACAAGCATGAAAATAGTAAAATGCGTATAGATGGTTTCCGCAGGGAAAGTCGCTCTAGGCAGAATGGTTTTAAATAAGCCAATCATGTCGCCCCATAAGTGAAGGAGTGTATATACCCATCCTCAGCCAACGAGCAGCCCAACTTCTACTAGGATGCATGACTGATATTCAAAGTCTATTCTCCTGCCTGAGCAATTTGATACATCCTAATATCCTGGTTTCCTGAGTTCTTAGGACACCCAACATCCTTGCAACTTAATACTATAGACCTGGCAACTTTGTGAACTAATCCTTCTACTGATATCTGAGATACTAAGTCCCTAATCCCCTGTACCAAAATTTGATACAAAAATACCACCCAATACTATATGCCAACTCTGATACTAATTAGCCTTGTCCATTTGATGTGAAGCATGTGTACGCTCCCATATTTAGCCTCTATATATCCTCTAATAGAATTTGTATGCGACAAGTACTGAATCATGTCTATCAAAAGGAAATTCGTGATCTCTAGTGACTACTGATACATTAACCCCAAATTCCTATAGTTTACAGAGTTCCCATGCATTCGGTTTTCTTGGTAATAATAACAAACACATACCATGGTAGATTCAATAAAAGGGTTTCGATCGTTACCTTATTGAAGAGTTCCTTGTGACAACCAAGGATGCGCAGGTGTTCTCGAGGGAGAAGTCTGCAGACACTGTGAACGATGCTAGGGTTTTGAAGGGGAAATGTTGCGGCTGCAACTCTCTTTATATAACCCAAACTGGAGATATAGGCTGATCTCTCTAGAGATTAAGAAGAATCAGTTACTTGCTAGGTACTTCTTCCTTTTGTCGAACAGGAAAACATAACCCCCCGACCTTATATATAATGAGAGGATAAACAGTCGGTTTATTTGAATCCAAAGGTTTATCATTGGGTTTAAGAATCCTGTTCAGATATGAAGTCTTTAAAGCAATGAGTTTGAATGAGATTTGAATTTGGAGTGATCCTTATTCCTTGGGTGTTCCAAGAACAGGGAGTTCGGCTGGGATTTAAATGTCCAACGAATAGGATCAATGGATAAGGGAAAATTGATTCATCCTACATTAGAATAGTCAAAACTGCCATTAAAGATCGATTATAATATAGGGTTATCGACTGCCACACAGATCGAATTGTTCAGGAAGGGTTTATCCTGAGATGAATTTGAAAGAGGACTATTGCTTCCAGGTCCCTGGTCCAAGTCTAATTGCCCATTGGACCTCCCTGGAGTTAAATGCCAAACAGAAATATACTCTTACACCTAGATGAGACAAATAATTTAAACAAAATTGGGTTTAAAAAAATGGCCAAAGGAATTTTGAAATAATGAAAATTACATTATAGTCCCTACCTACTCACATAATACCAATTGGTCCCTACCAAAGCTTTCATTGCTGCTTAGTCTTTCTATCGTTTTCTTAAAGAAAGCAATTGTAAAACATGACTAATAAGTGAGATAAATAATAAAAAATAATATAAAAAAAATAAGAGGATAAAATTGGTCAAAGGGTGACAACTCTACCCCCCTTAAACTAATTTCGTCCTCGAAATTTAAGAAGTCGTGTTCTAGAAGGAAAATAGTCTAGAATAAAATGCTATAAGAGAAAATTCAATTTTCTAAAACAATTCAAAGTCTAATACTGCCAATCTCTATTGGAAATTTTCGCCAGCTCCATGTGGGGTTGTCTATCCACCGCGTTCATGGCGTAGGCTTGTCCTCCTTGTGCAGCTGGTAGTGGTGGTGCAGTCGCATTCTTCTTCGGGCAGTATCGAGATAAGTGCTGGTTGGACCCACAAGTGTAGCACAATCCTAACCATCTTCGGCAGTTTTCTTGGACGTGGCCTCTTCTTGCAGTACTGGCAGATGGGTGCGTCCTGGACTTGTTGTGGGGCTGCTCGCGGTTGCTGATAATGCGGCTATGCTGAGGTCTTCTCAGAAATATTGGGGCATTTCGCTGGTGCTGATTGGTTGTTGCCTCCTCCAAATGCGTCTCGATCCTCTTCGTCTTGTGATTCAGTTCTTCTTCTACAGCTTGGACGACTTCTAGAATCTCCTCGTAAGTGGTGGCTCGACTGGTGGCAATGGCTAGGCGAATCTCGTGAGATAGTCCCTTTCTGAATCGTCGCGCCTTGTCTTTAGGGGTGCTGACCAAGTTTTCTGCGAAGCGGCTGAGACGAGAAAACTCGAAGGTGTACTCGTCGACGGTTTGGTTGCCCTGCTCTAGGTGCTCGAACTGTCTAATCAACGCCTCTCGTGCTACGTATGGGTAGAACTTCCTCTTGTACAGTCGCTTGAACTCCTCCCAAGTCACGTCTGGAGCAGAAAATTAGGGCTCGCCTTGGTACCATGTCCGCACGATGTCGAAAAGCTGTCCACTGGCTGACTCAATCTTCAAATCTTCGGGAACTCGGGCCATCTTCAGATACCTCTCCACGTTCTCCAGCCATTCATCAGTGTAGACGATCCCCTCTGTCCCATGGAACGGCATGGGCCTAAAGTCCATGAAGTGCTTGGGATTTCCCGGACGCTGTCGCGGAGCATCCCTCTGCTGGAGAACCTCTCGCAAAGTATCGCGAATGATGTTGGCCTGTTGTTATATAAGTCCCAGCATGGTAATGTTGTCCAGGGCTGGTGGCGGAGGTAGAACATGTGCTGGATACATCGTCGGGGCTGGATACATTACCGGCGGTGGGTGCATGGCAAATGCAGGATGCATTGTTGGTGCTGGGTGCATGGCTGGTCCGGACGTGGAACTCCTGGCGGTAGGACAGATGCTGGTGGCAGACCGGGTACTGGTGGTGGAGTCTGCGGAGGAAACTGTAGAGGCGGTGGAATATCGCCCCTGCGGAATCTCGAGAGCTGCGGCTGATTGCCCATATGAGTGGGCTGGCTTCCTTGTGTTGGCGGGGTCATGTACGTGAAAAAGCCTCCTGTAGCCGGTGGAGTGTTCAATGCAGCGTTCCTGTCTTGAGAATTCATCTTAACTGTAACAAGAGCAAACAATTTAGCCGTTTGAAGAGAATTTCAAGCATGATGCAAGTCAAGGATTCAATGAAATCAAGGATAGAATTCAAACAAGAAGCCAAGGCAAGTGGATGAGATTCTAAGTGTCTCCTATTCGCAGGCTCACGACGACACAGTGACGTAACCGAAGTGATTAACGTAGACCTGCATGGGCCACCAAAAAAACTTGTCACGACCCGCACCCGCTTTTCGGATACGAAACGTGTCCAAGCCCAGCCTACGTCGCAGTGTCGGCGGTAGAATGCTGTCTATACTCACAAGTCACTGAGTCTATAATCACGAGAAATCTAGATCTCATCCACAGAATAATCAAGACACAAACAAGATCAGTGAATATCCATGAAACTAAGCAATAATGAATATAAACTGTAAGTATCCAAAATCAATGTCACGTCCGGTGGACACAAATCCACTACCAGTAGACGGAAAAATAGAGAAATACAGAAATAAATGACTGAGTACACACTGTTAATCAAGACGACCTCAAATACGAGCACTGCGAGCTGATGCTACCCAAATCCACTCGTCTACTCCTGTCTCAAGCTCGGCTACCTGAAGAGATCATCAGGTCCTCAGAGGACTAGCAAGATACATAATATACATGCCTATCTAGCAGTTTTAACATGCGCAAGAAATAAACAAGAAAGAACAAGGACAAGGCAAATGACTACGAACACAAACACGAACACGAATATGAACACAAATACGAACACGAATACGAACACTAGAACAACTACGTATACTGAACTGCCGGATGAACGAATATACGAGATCAATGGAAGAAATCAAACCCTCCCGTCCCGAGTGTGGACTCTCTGGTTTGAACTAAGCGCTAACCCTCGTCCCGAGTGTGGACTCTCTGGCTAGCTCACGGCAAGACACCTCGTCCCGTGTGTGGACTCTCTGGTGTAAATGGTCAACCCTCGTCCCGTGTGTAGACTCTCTGGTGCCATTTGATCACGACAAACACCCTCGTCCCGAGTGTGGACTCTCTGGTGCACCAAACAACCCTCGTCCCGTATGTGGACTCTCTGGTTGTGTACAACGAAAATCAAGGCTATGGCAGTTCACTACACGCACTCGTTCTATGACACGACTCAAGCAAAATACCGGTGAGAAACTCCAAGCATGAAACACAAGGCCAAACAATGAACATGGCTATAAAATAATGAAAACAACTCCACAAAATAACACGAAAAGCACATGTCCATAAATAATCCAAAGACAGTAAAACGAAAGGAAGTGTATGTAAGTAAAACTGTAGAGGAAGGCAAGGTATACTTGCCTGTGGTCCTTAGCTGCTGGCACTGGTCAGAGTCCAAATCGAGGCCCAAGGAACCTATTTAATGAATCACATAGTCAAGATATAATACACAAACTAAGAGTAAGGAGAGCTTAACCATTTGGTCATTAAGCCTTTTAGATATATCTATCTTAAATTATATGTGGTTATTGAAGCCTAGTGTTCCTAACTATGGTAGAGTTTCTTAGGCTTTACCAACTGACTTACCCAAATTAACATGGACTGCTACTACAGGCACATTCCTGTTCAAGACATATATATATCCCCTGGCAACTATAAAACAACCCTTGTTGCTTGTCCAATACAGGACTGCAAGTTCTAATGGGAATTCACAAGTAACTAAAACAGCTTCTGGCATAACAGAAATCAAAATATCATATGCTGACTTGGAAATCAAAAGGCAATACTATTCTTTCTGAACCAGTAGACCACAATTCAGTGAGATGAATGTCTAATTTGGGTATGAACCTGTCATTGGGTGACCCCAATACTCATCTACTATGGTTTCATATTGACATTTAGAGTTCTAATCTTCCAATTGACTGTTAATGACTTGTATTAGGTGACACTTGATAATGCCTATTGCATCGACACACCCAAGAGTTGCAGTCATAGGAAAATATGCTCCCTCCCTTCACTTAGAATACAGGTTTTTAAACTGAGAAGCACCAGAAAATCTGCAGGCTTATATAATACATATTATGGCACCAATATATCAGAAGCTTTGACCTCCATAAACCAACAATAGAATCAATTAGTGTATGTCTGCTTCTTGACTAACCTGAACCTTAACCTATGCTACCCGTACATCCATCCTATAACAGAGCAAGGGCATTCACTTGTCCTGGTATCAAACTCGATACCGTTAATTCATCTGCCATGATATCCTAGTATCAAATCTTTGAGTATCAACTGATACTCAAGTATCAGTATTAGATATCAATTACTATCACTGATACTTAAGTATCAGTATTGATACCCGATCCTCTGAAGGCATCTTTAGTTAACTGGTACACATGTAGGTATATGCCGATTTGCTATACCCAATCCTCCCCACAGATTTGCCACACAAGGCTTCATACTCTTACACTTGTACTACTCAGACACCTCATATGCAACTTAATATGCAACAGAGTATAAGAAATAGAGTAACAAGCATGAAAATAGTAAAAAGCGTATAGATGGTTTCCGCAGGGAAAGTCGCTCTAGGCAGAATGGTTTTAAATAAGCCAATCATGTCGCCCCATAAGTGAAGGAGTGTATATACCCATCCTCAGCCAACGAGCAGCCCAACTTCTACTAGGATGCATGACTATTCAAAGTCTATTCTCCCTGCCTGAGCAATTTGATACATCCTAATATCCTGGTTTCCTGAGTTCTTAGGACACCCAACATCCTTGCAACTTAATACTATAGACCTGGCAACTTTGTGAACTAATCCTTCTACTGATATCTGAGACTAAGTCCCTAATCCCCTGTACCAAAATCTGATACAAAAAATACCACCCAATACTATATGCTAACTCTGATACTAATTAGCCTTGTCCATTTGATGTGAAGCATGTGTACGCTCCCATATTTAGCCTGCTCTATATATCCTCTAATAGAATTTGTATGCGACAAGTACTGAATCATGTCTATCAAAAGGAAATTCGTGATCTCTAGTGACTACTGATACATTAACCCCAAATTCCTATATGTTTACAGAGTTCCCATGCATTCGGTTCTTCTTGGTAATAAAAAAAACATACCATGGTAGATTCAATAAAAAGGGTTTCGATCGTTACCTTATTGAAGAGTTCCTTGTGACAACCAAGGATGCGCAGGTGTTCTCGAGGGAGAAGTCTGCAGACACTGTGAACGATGCTAGGGTTTTGAAGGGGAAATGTTGCGGCTGCAACTCTCTTTATAACCCAAACTGGAGATATAGGCTGATCTCTCTAGAGATTAAGAAGAATCAGTTACTTGCTAGGTACTTCTTCCTTTTGTCGAACAGGAAAACATAACCCCCCCGACCTTATATATAATGAGAGGATAAACAGTCGGTTTTATTTGAATCCAAAGGTTTATCATTGGGTTTAAGAATCCTGTTCAGATATGAAGTCTATTTTTAAAGCAATGAGTTTGAATGAGATTTGAATTTGGAGTGATCCTTATTCCTTGGGTGTTCCAAGAACAGGGAGTTCGGCTGGGATTTAAATGTCCAACGAATAGGATCAATGGATAAGGGAAAATTGATTCATCCTACATTTAGAATAGTCAAAACTGCCATTAAAGATCGATTATAATATAGGGTTTATCGACTGCCACAGCAGATCGAATTGTTCAGGAAGGGTTATCCTGAGATGAATTTGAAAGAGGACTATTGCTTCCAGGTCCCTGGTCCAAGTCTAATTGCCCATTGGACCTCCCTGGAGTTAAATGCCAAACAGAAATATACTCTTACACCTAGATGAGACAAATAATTTAAACAAAATTGGGTTTAAAAAAATGGCCAAAGGAATTTTGAAATAATGAAATTACATTATAGTCCCTACCTACTCACATAATACCAATTGGTCCCTACCAAAGCTTTCATTGCTGCTTAGTCTTTCTATCGTTTTTCTTAAAGAAAGCAATTGTAAAACATGACTAATAAGTGAGAAAAAAATAAATAAAATAATATAAAAAAAAATAAGAGGATAAAATTGGTCAAGGGGTTGACAGATGTATCTTGTTACGTCCGTCTGAGGACCTGGTTATCTCGCCAGGTGTGTGCTCTTATGATTTCTGTAGGTGTTCTAGCCGTGGCCATGATCGTCACTATCTCTTCGAGGATGCTTGCACTTTGCTCGTCTTCACTTCGTCGCCAACTCATTTTATTTTCCATGTACTTATCCTTACTTGTTGGTAGTAGATTTGTCTCCGCCCAACGATTGTATACATGACAAATTCATAGTTGCTTTATATCTATTTATCTTTGTGGATGAGATTTAGTACCTTGGTTACTGCATTTTACAGCTTATGTATATATGAGGGTCCATATACTTCATATGTATACAGCTGGCATGATTGCGTTCTAGTCCTACGTATTTTGGACTGGGGCGTTACAGGCGGGGACGGGGAATGCATTGTTTAACGGAGACATGGATGTGGGTAAAAAATTAAAACCGACGAAGAACGGGGACTGGGATGGAGATTCAAACAATACGGGGACGGGAATGGGATGGGGGATATGATCCCTGATCCCTACCCGCTCCGTTGCCATCCCTATGTTAGCTTAAAGTTGGTTAATTTTTGTTTTATAATAATAATAATAATAATAATATAATAAAATAATAATAATAATAATAAGGTTTAATTGCACTTTGATACCCTCAACTATTCCGGTTTTTCAACTTCATACCCTAAACTTTTTTACTCAACAAATTAATACCTCAACTATTTTTTTTTAACTTCATACCTAAAATTTTAAAAATTCCGAAAATGCCCTTATCCCTTCCCTCTCCCCTTCTCCCCTCTCCCCCCTCCCCCACTTCGGCCACCCCTCCTCCCGCACAGCCCCAGCCCCTCTCCCTCTCGACCCGCCCCTCCGGCCACCCCCTCTCCCGCTTTCGGCCACCCCCCTCCTCTTACGCTATCGTTGTCACGATCCGCTATCCAAATTGTTGGGCCGGGCCGAGTCATGTCCAGCCTACGCTTGAGAACGCTTGAGATAAAGCGTAGTAAGCTGTTCTAATGACAAATAAGATAAGACCAAAGTGTGCTAATGTCACGACCGCACCCAGTGTAGGGGCACGAGAAGTGGTACGTCCAGCCTATGCCGCAGTGTCGACGGTAGAACGCTGTATAGTTCGTCTATAACATCAACAACAATATGATATAAACATATCATCTCCACACGGAGGTATAATATAACATCTCAACTCTATATCTCAATCACAAGTCTAGGGAAGATAGAGCACGATATGGAATCAGATAAAAGAAAGGAACTGAATATAAATAGAGTTATCACACCACACAAAGTAGATGTTCAACACAAATAAATACAAGTCCTGAAATATAACTAAGTCTCGACTAACAATCGGAACAATCCGATACAAACTGAAAACTATAAATACTAGACTAGACTAGGCACCCTCTACTGAGCTAGATGCTCATCGGCTCCTGAAGGTCACCCTCATGTGCCCCATAGAAGGTAGGGCAGTCACCATCATCATCT
Organism: Iris pallida; assembly: GCA_029216955.1. Classification (NCBI taxonomy): domain Eukaryota; kingdom Viridiplantae; phylum Streptophyta; class Magnoliopsida; order Asparagales; family Iridaceae; genus Iris; species Iris pallida. The sequence goes on along the minus strand of JANAVB010011200.1, from coordinate 1,044,050 downwards.
GTAATATTTTCAACAGGTCCAGTCAGGACAGAGCAAGCACAATACATCACGCAGTTCATAACATGTTAGAAAAAATAAAGCATGCAAAAGAGTAAGATACATGAACTGTAAGAAGATGTACATGAAAATAAAAGAGAATTTATAACTGAAAATATATACAGAATAAGTAAAACTGCAATACTAGTGATTTAGAGCACAATATGGTTATGTAAACGGGTTAGGTTTATACAATAACAATAGGTAGCTCCATCATACGTGAGTGTACAATGGATGCGCACAATAGTCGTACAATGGGATTTGATTACATAACCATTTCCTACTCACCCTCCCCAATCAATACACAAGGATCCAATCCAGTTACGCTACCTTGTACAATAGTTCTCCATGAAGCTCATGTGATCATGAGAGTACAAGATGCACAATGAGTATACATGAATAGCGGTGTATAATAAATACAATATGTCCGTGAAACGCACATCACAATATGTATCTGTTGAACACAATAGAGATAACATCGCAAGAGAAGATCCATATAGTACCAATCCGTGAACAATCGTGCCAGTATCAAGTAAAGTAATCTAGAGCAAGAATATAAGTCCTGACAAATATGAAACAATCAGAGAATGTACTCGCCTGTCACCCTAAATGACTGATATGAATGGATGTTCGAACTGGTGTCACAGAGTACTATTTAGAGTTAAAATATGTTATTTAAGTACTCAATTTGAAATAACAGAAATCTGCAATGCAACTACATGATTCTAAGTCAACTAGGTCAAAGTCACTCTTGGTCAACTGTCTAGGTCGAACTAGGTCAAACTAGGCCTAACAGAGCCAAACTAGGTCCAAGTCAACTCTGGGTCAACATCCAGTCAAGGCTATCTAGGGTTAGTCAATACAAGTCTAAGAGTCCAAGGGTTCAAAAGCCTATTGTCAACTATTGGTTAAACCTTACACTAGGCCTATAAACCATATTGCAAAATACAACCTATAAATACAAATATATATAAATCCATACATGTATACTTAGTTTACTATACCATATATGCCTACCTCACATATCTATATTACATTACATGATACATACATGTATACTTGCATTATATTATACTTACATTTATGCAGCTAGCATTACCTACATACATGTTTACATATATACATATATGCATTATGCATTCATGCCTACATACATATTTACAAATATACATATATTCATATATACATTTATACATAGAGAGAGGGTTAAGGGGGGTATACATGTGTGTGACAGTTTACTTCATGTGTGTGTGGTATACTGGAAATCAGTGAATTAGGATAGTGAAATGGCATGACAGTTAGTGTATAGCTAAAACAGGAAAGAGGGTCTTAGGTTAACACCTTAACAGTCCACAACCCAGTTAACCTTTGTAAAATCAAAACCCATTCTAAATCTCAGTACACTTTTAACATCCAGGTATAAAACAACCAAATTTCTCAGTTTTCTTTTGAAAATAGTGTAACTTTCAAACCCCTCTTCAATTTCAAATCCAACCCAAAACCCAAACTGAATTCAAAACAGAAATTAACCTATATATACATACAGACATATATACATACATTATACAGACATATATACACTACCTAGGACACAGACCAACCCAAAGAACTGACACAGACACACCTATACATTACACTATAAACATAATATATTACACTCGGATACATATAAATATACATGTATATATACATAAATAGTTGGGGATTATTATGCCTACATGCGTGTCTATACTGGGGGAATGATTCGTGTCGTAATCGTGTCCAAAAACCGTGTCCATATGTGTCAAAACAATAGTGTCAAAACTGTGCAGTGCACAGCCTCGTGCACAGGTGTCGACCCAAGTATGACACGACACAAACATCCATGTGTCACGTGCACGGTCAGTAGCTAGGGTAGGTCCAGGGCTTCGTGTACCACAGCCTGAAATGTGTCCAAGTGTCCTCGTGTCCACGCACGAAGTGCGTGTCAGTGCGGTTTTCTCGGGCGTGCACAGTGTGTGCGTGATCCGTGCGAGATCGAGAACTCCCTCGATACTCAATCATTTCACTTGAAATTTTGTGGGTGACCTGACAGACATTGCCCCTACCCCCGTGTCATGTTTTACGTGTCCACGTGGCGTGTCCATGAAGAAATTGCGTTCGTGTTGCAGGACAGTGCACGTGGGTGTCGTACAGCGTGTCCAATTCAATTTGGGACACGAAGGGGACACGAAATCATGCACAGTCTTCAAAAAAGTTGAAATATACATATAGATCTATTTTTTGTTCAAACACAATTTGAAATTAGACATTTATTTCTAACAAGCATTTCATCGAACATCCTATTAAAGACATCGATACGTGTCCGATACGGACACGAAATGGACACGATTTCCTACCAAACTTGGGCTACACCTAGGGAAACCCTAAATGAATGCGTATATGGAAAGAAAACTAGAATTTGAATAGGTTTGATAGGTTTTACCTATTGAAGGTGAAACCTTAATCTAGAGCTTTTTGAATGAGGGCTCCTCTTCAACTTGCGACGATCCCGAGCCTCCGAATCCTTGCTAGCTACCCACTAATAGTGTCCTCTACTGTAGGGGAGTCCAATGCAAAAGACTAGGCTCAATTTGGAGTTGATTTGGGTATTTGGGGAGAAATTGGGGAAGAACACAAAAAGAGGCAATTAAAATGATTGAAAATGATGCTAAAGGGTTAATGTGTTATATTTATAGAGGAGGATGTTTGATGGCTGCCATTAGGTTAGGGTTAGGGTTTAGGATGAGTGGTCAAGGCTTCTCCAACAAATTTAAGCCAATCAAAGGGCTCACAACTAAAGTAATCTTTCTTAACATTTAACCTAAATATCCCACTAACAAAATATCTAGATATTAATCTAATTTGATTACTTAGTTGAAACCCTCTAACTTAGTCTCTAGGGTCATGACTAACATATAGATTAGGCTAAACTTCTAGGTCAAGTCTCAAATAATTAACTAGCACATATTTAATTAATATAATTATAATTTCACAAAATTGTCAAAATGACCAAAATATCCTTAGGCTAAAAAGTTGCAATTAGTCATCCTAATCACATGACTAGGCTCCCTTGGTCATGGTTAGTCTCTAGGCTTAGCCAAACTCTAGGGTTACACTAGTCAATCATCAAAATCACAAGTCGTGGTTTGAAATAGTTTTAAATTAACTAAAAATCACCAAAAATCATATCATGGTTTAAATATCATTATTAAATAATTATAATTAAAAAATTTCAAAATTATCCTTATTTTAAAAACTGGATGCTACAACTAACAGTTCTATATGTAATATTGAGTCAGAAATGTTCCAAACACAAAAGTCATCTTGTATATAATATGTTCCGAGTACATGGCCAAAATGTAAAACTGGATACATGTCCAGTTACAAAATACGTAGTCTAATACATGACTGCTCTCAAAAGTCCAAGTAAATAAACAAACTAGACGAGTTTTTTCGCAGATACATCCTCGTAAAGTAAAGCCTGATCCTCGTCAACAACTCGATAATGGAATCACATAGCAACTCCTCCTCGGTAAGTATACCTACAACGTTATCCTGTCAGGATGAGAGCAAGTACTGTTTCTAACAAACTAAATATACAAAACATGAAATGAACAGAAGTGTAGGAATCATGGCATATCATAATCTATCATGGCATCATATGTTTATTTTAAAGTTTAAAACTGTAACATGTGAGTGATCAGTCAATAGGTAAAATAGGATGTACAATGGTACATATAAATTTTCTGAAGGGTACATACGTACACTTAACGGCATCGGTGTATATCCATACACAAATGCGAGATCAGACATACGATAAAGTTACATATAGAATGTAAAAGTGTTCGGTAAATACATACGGAGAAGGGGGGCATGATCACGTACTCTACTAACAGTTTCTCCTTAACCCGTTTTATAATATGTGAGTGATACGAGAACAGTATAAAGCATGGTGGATACTGAGGGCAGTATGAAGCATAAGAAACATGGTGATATATGACTTGCAGTTTAGATATTAACTTGGTTTATACACAATTCATTATATGCTGTAAATAAAGTTTATAGAGGTACTTGCCTCTAGCAAAGCAAGGTAGTGAAGAAAATGCTATAGATGCCTGGTGTCTCACTGTAAAATAGCACATAAACTTAGTTTTATACTAAGTTAAACACTAAGACACTAGTTGTGCGACACGACTTTCTGACTGGACACCTAGCCAAATGATGACTTTAGCATAGGAGACCAATGGGGTGTGACACAATACCTAAAATAATTTTCTAGGGCCTTTACACTGTGGTAGGGTGAGGTCCAATACTACAATATCCCAAAATCACACAATACATCGTAAGTCGTTAATCAATAATTAAACAGACTGTACACTGTGTTCCAACAATTACTAAGATAGACAAAAGGCTCAATTATAAATAAAATAAAGTACCAAAATGATCCTTGTTAATTATAGAAATTTATACTAAATTTTCTGGAATTTATAAACCCTCATAGATATTTATCAAAATCAGTAACGTCAGTATCCTAAAAATGAGTTCAGTTTTCCTATTTTTATAAAATTCCAAACGTACTTATTAAATTCTGGAAAAATTATATTAAATTAGCTAAATTAACATAGTATTTAAATACAATTTGTACCATATTTTTACAGCAATGAAAATATATAAAAAATTCAAAACAACAAGTAATAATTTCTGGAAAATAATTTATTAATTATTTACTATTTTATCCACGTACACGAAATTGAACCGAAGTCCAGATACGGGACCCAAAGTCATGAATCAAGTCCAATATGACTTGTACAGACTTTGAATATTAGACACATTTGGGCCCAAAACCCATGCTAGGTTTGGACACCAAATGACCATGATAATAAAATACAATAATTAATATATATATAAAATATACATTAAGGTATTTTAATAATATATTTTAAAATGGTGAATATACAAGTCATAATAAAATAACTTATGAATTTATAATAATATCATTTGCAACAAATTGTGTTTAAAAATATATATAGATATACAACAATTACATATATTATATAATATATATACCGTATATATATATATATATATATATATATATAGATATATATATATATATATATATATAAATATATATATATATATAATCTAATATATATATATATATATATATATATATATATATATATATATATATATATATAATATATATAAATAATAAAAATAAATAATAAATAAATAAATTATTATATATATAATATATATATATATATATATATATATTATATATATATATATATATAATATTAATATTATATATATTATAATATATATTATATACGGTAATATATTATATATATAACATTACATATAATATATATATATATATATATATATAATATATATATAATATAATATATTATATATTATATATATATATAATATATATATATATATATAATAAATAAAAACAAAAAAAAACAAAATGAACAACAAAAGGGGGATCGAACTAGGCCCGCTGGGACAGAGGTGGGTCTGAGCGCCACTCGGCTGACCAGGGGGCCAACTCGAGCTTGTTGGTCGAGTTAGGGCTTGGGTTAGTTTTATTGTGAAATAGATTAACGGGTTGAAAAAACAACCCAAACCCGATAACCAACCCATTAGCCTAATGGTTCTGTGCCTTCGTGTCATGACAGTTAGGGACACGAAGACACATGAGTCCTGTGTCCAAAGTATGCACGACACGCACAACAAGAGTTTCTCGTGTCCGAGTCCACCATCAGACTCACCGACACGAAAGAGTCATCCATGTGTGTCACACCCCAGAACCAGAATACTGGAGAGTGGGGGCAGACATAGCCAGCTACGTATATAGAAGTGCATCCCACCCTGCTATACGGTCATGGCTGTCTAGATACATAAGGTTTAACTACAAGCCAACAGTCATCTATGGTCATGAACAAGCCTATTGTTTCAATCACAAGCAAGTAGGTAAATGTTGCAAGATGTAAGATCACCAAATACAAGAGTAAGACGTCCCAAATATTATATATTCAGCTGATCATGAAGCTAGTCGTACAAAATGTCAAGACTAGCAGAATTCTGGTCATACATGATCAACCCTAAGATTTGTCATTCATGTTACAGTCCGTAGACAGACAGCAAGTAAAGGTGCAATCGAGCTAACACGTGCTCGTCGGCTAAACGCCTCAAAAGAATAATTTTACAATAAAGTGGGAGGACAAAAAGAAATCCATCATTGCTAGGGTTACGCTGGTGGTCACCATATGGCTGGAAGGTCGGTAGATCCTCTGGTGCTGCTCCAATATCCGGCCACACAAAACCAGCTGGATCATACCCCAGAAAGAGCAAGTGCCACAAAGAAGGCTTCACTTAGGAACTAAAACCAGCAAATCATAATAGAATATTAAAGATAATAAATAAAGAACTGATAATAATAGAGATAAGAATAGTAACTGAGTACGAGAAAACCATTCAAGTAGTCAGGTCACAACCCTTAACCAAACAAGGACCGAGGTTGGAACCCTTCACCTGAATAGAAACCCGTCTCAACTACTTGTTGGTAATGTTACTCCCGTTTCCCGTTATACGTATTTTCAGGATACGTATACGAATTTCTGACAATTGTCAGGCGACCCGTATATTTTTACTTATCTTGCTTAACTTAGCCTTGGTTTAAATCTTGACTTGATTTGGTTCAACTTGGTTCAACATGACTTGGCTTGGCTTGGTTTGGTTTATTTTGGGTTGAGATGAGAGGGGTTGCTATATAAGTCAACTTTTTCTCTCTCCTCCATTATTATTTTGCATTTATTTCTTCATCTTCTTTATTTACTCCTTTCCATCTACACCCAAGAGCTCTAGGCAAGTGTAACTTGCTTCATGATGGATCTTGGATTTTATTGTTCCAATGTCTTCCTCTCATAGTTCTAAGCCTCTTTAGAACTTGTCATTTTTGTTTTGATGGATAGATTTTGTAGATCTAGGTTTTGCCCTTTATCATGATTTTCTTAGTTTTGATCTATGAAAACTTGGTATTTTTGAAAACTAATTATTCCATGTTGTAGAAAATTTCTTTCTATTCAATTTTGACCTTTTAAAAGTTGGATTTGGACTTGTTTTGACCACGTTATGGACTTTTGAAGCTATGGGTTCAACTATGGAATTCATGCTGATTTGGAGAAGACAGTGAGCAATGTGCGCCAGCTTTTAGCTTGTGCCACTGTGTTGCACGCGCTCCTTAGCGCGGCGCAGCCTGACCCAATGTGCGCGCTCCTTAGCGCGGCGCAGCCTGATCCAATGCGCGCGATCCTTAGCGCAACGCAGCCTGACCCAATGCGCGCGCTCCTTAGCGCAGCGCAACCTGAGCCTGGCGCAACCTGAGCCAGGCGCAACCTGAGTCAGCGTAACATGAGCTAGGCGCAACCTAAGTCAGGCGCAACCTGAGCCAGACGCAACCTGAGTCAAGCGCAACCTGAGCCAGGCGTAACCCGAGTCAGGCGCAACCCGAGTCAGGTGCAACCTAGCCTCGCGCAGCCTAGTGCCTGGCGCAACCCGACTTGGCCCGACTTGTTCGGGCGCAACCCAGCCTGTCTTGACCCGACTTGCCTTTGGCGCAACTTGACTTGTAGCCTTGGCACCCTCTAGTGCCTGGTACAGTTTATTATCCTGGTACAACTTGGCTAATGCCACTTGTTGGCCATGGTACCCCTTGTCCCCTCCACCTTGGGCGCATGATGTCCCCAGTTTCCCCTTTATATGATTTTTGCAGCTATTTTATATCCTTACGCCTTTTTGATATGAACTCGATATGAACACGATGTGAGCTTGACAAGCAATATTGGCATGATAATATGACACGATATGATGAGTAATCTTGACAAGTAACAAGTAAATTGACATGATAATTCTTGATGGTGGTCCGTTGTGACGCACTCTTGACTTGATAAAGTAAACCTACATCATAATCTTGATAAGCTGTTGCGACGGCTATTCCGACTTGCTAATTAACTCTTGTCTTGACGCCGTGGGTGTTTGTGCTTGTATAAGCTACATGTCTCGTCTTACATCATGTCTAGGATATGAATTCCTGATTTCCACGGTCAGGGATTCATACTGAATCTGACTAGGATAATGACTAGAGTGATCAAGTAGTTCATGAAGTGATTTCCCAGCTACAGGCAGTCCCGTTATCTGGGCGCTTAATTGGAATTGTAGCCTGCCGTCGAATAGGGCACATTTCCAGCACACTGTCATGTGTTGCACCTCTAAGTCACCTAATCCAACTCTCTCAACTTGTGACCGGATAACCTGGATTAAGACTGCAGGGCTTGTGGCTGTTAGAACAATCTCGATGCATCTTGTTAGTAACTAAGCTTGTGATAACCCTAGTTAGTTAAAGTATCAAGCCGTACTCTTGCATGGCCGTGAATGATGGAGGGAGTCTTATCTTGTCTAGTCCTGCCTAGATCCAGTACATGGCTATCTCAAGACATGTTTGTTTATGCTTTACTTTATCGATAATTGGTTAGAGGCTAAGTTCTGTTCAGGTGAAGGGTTACAACCCCGGTCCTCGTTTGGTTTACGGGTTGTAACTTGGTTACCAGAATAGTCCGTTAGTCATCTTATCGTTTATCACCCTATTTTCTCTAACATGTCTTTCGTTATCCTTTATGTATCATGTGCTAATATACTGGTTTTAGTTCTTAAGTGAAGCCTCCCTTGTGGCACTTTCTCTTTCTGGGGTATGACCCAGCTGGTTTTGTATGGCCAGATTTCGGAGTAGCTCCCGAGGATCTCCCTGTCTTCTAGCCAGATGGTGACTACTAGGCGCAACCCTGGCAACGAGTGGGTTCTTATTTTGCTCTCCCACTCCCTTGTAAAAATATTCTTTTGAGGCGTTTAGCCGCCGAGCAAGTGTTAGCTCATTTGCAACTTTACTTACTGTCTGCCTACGGGCCGTAACATGATTGGCGAATCCTAGGGTTGATCATGTATAACTGAAACTCTTGCTAGTCTTCACATTTTGTATGACTAGCTTCATGATCATCTGAATATGTAATATTTGGGATGCCTCACTGTGTATGTCTGATGATCTAACATCTTGTAACATTTACGTACTTGCTTGAGATTGAGACACTAGGCTTGTTCATGACCATAAGAGACTGTTGGCTTGTAGATAAACCCTCATGCATCTAGACAGCCGTGACCGTATATCGAGGTAGATTATACTTCAATGTACGTAGCTGGCTGTGTCTGTCCCCCGCTCTCCAGTATTCTGGTTTCGGGGCGTGACACGGTTTAAGTGGTGGCCCATGCAGGTCTTGTAAATCAAGATGTGTAAGGGTTTCACTGAATAGATGTCTCAATCAGCACTCGCCCTTGATCTCTACTCGTGTCTTCTAATCTTTCCGAAATCTTGACCTGATCACATGTTTATATCCTCGATCTATCATGGTCCTTCCTTATTGTTCCTCATGTCGTTTCTTCAGCGACATTGTTCCTGGTCCTACCGATCAGCAAGGCGGAGCACCTCCAGTGGACCAGCAGCAACCTGGAGACCAAGTCTAGCACTCTGGAGCGGCCTCCCGAATCATGTAATCCGGGGATCCAGATCCCCCAGTTCAGTCAGTCTAGCCTGCAAAGCTTGATAATGGAACCCTGGTGGGTCTCATCAGGAAATTGCTTGCATCTCAAGATCGTCGGGGCGATGCCCCTGCACCAGACAGTACAAGATGCCATAGGCAGAGTTGGTTACCAAGGGAACAACGCGGCCAACAGCTTCAAGCGCTTGAACCCTCCCTTCTTCGACGGTACTGAAGATGCTATTGCTGCTGATGCATGGCTTCAGGACACAGAGGTTATCCTGGAAGCAGCTAGGATTCCTGAGAATGAAAAGGTGGCTGTTGTGCGCCTGCAGGTGTTAGACTTAGCCCGCAGCTGGTGGGCGATGCTAGCAGTTGGATTACCGACGCCTGTCTCATGTGCGGTGTTCAACAAAAAGTTCCAGACCAAGTACTTCGATGTAGTAGCTCGGTATGATCTGCAGACGAGATTCACCAATCTTAAGCAGATGGGCAGGACGGTCGATGGATATGCGGCCGAGTTTTCTAGACTTAGTCGGTTTGTTCCCACCTTGGTGGCAACCGAATTGGATCGAGCCCAGCGATTCCAGCAGGGACTCTACCTAGAGATCATTCTAGCAGTGGAGCAGTTCGAGCACTAGGCATTTGATGCCGTCTTGTGAGCAGCGAAGAGGCATGAGTATACTTCTCAGAGGATAGTGGACCGAACCGGAAGTAGGAAGAGGTCCCATGGACAGATGAGTTTGTCCTCGGAACCATCCCCGGCAGCTAGGGCCTTGACTATTGGAGCTCCTAGGAGGGCGACCACAGTTTCGTCGGTTCAGCATTCGACGCCGGCGTATCCTCAGCAGCATAAGCAGAAGCAGTCTTCCACAATGGGTTACACTCATTGTGGGAAGCCAGGACACGTAGTATCAGAGTGTCGTAGAGCATAGGGATTGTGCTTGGCATGTGGGGCACCGGATCACAAGATAGGGTCCTATCCGAATAGAGCCAGTTCGTCGACGTCAAACCTAACCAATCCATCGGTTAGGGGTCCAGCACCAGTACAGCAGCAGTATCAGCCTCCAAGGCCATTGCCGCCTCAGGCTCAGCAGTATGCCCAAGCTCAAATTTAGAACAGGCAGAGAACTTACCAATAGAGGGGACCAGCACCAAGAGGACAAGGTCAGGCTATGGCTCTGACCGTAGCAGAAGAATTGGTTTCAGGTGAGGTGGTGGCAGGTACCATTCTCGTCAACTCTTTTCCAGCATCAGTATTACTTGATTCGGGTGCATCGTATTCATTTATGTCTGCACGATTCGCAACACGGATAGGACTGGAGCTCGAGTCATTATTAGCAAGACTTAATATACTTACTGGTAACGGTCTTATAGGGGTAGATAGAGTCTATTCCTCGTGTCTAATCGTAGTTAGCGGTAGAGAGTTTCCCGATAGATTGTTAGAATTTCCGATGGCCGACTATGATGTGGTCCTAGGAATGGATTGGTTGAAGGATCAATTCACAAGAATAGACTGCCATATTGGCAGGATTATTTTTGGTATTCCAGGCGAACCAGAGTTTTTATTTTCTAGAGGCGAGGTAGAACCTTCTCCAACAGTATTGCGGATGGCAGTAGCAGAAGCAGTTCAATTTCCCAGAGTAGTAGAAGAGTTCCTTGATGTGTTTTCCGAAGAGCTTCCAGGTATGCCACCAGAGAGAGAGATAGAGTTTACTATCGATTTGATTCCAGGGACGGCACCAGTGTTAGAGAGAGTCTATAGGATGGCACCTTCAGAATTAGAGATCTTGTACAAGATGATTGAAGAAATCAGAACCAAGGGATTCATTCGTGCTAGTGGATCGCCTTGGAAAGCCCCGATGCTTCTTGTGAAAAAGAAGGATGGTACGTCAAGATTATGTGTTGATTATCGTACCTTGAACTCTGTGACAATCAAGAACAGATATCCTTTACCGAGGATGGATGATTTATTTGATCAGCTCAGGGGGCAGCAATATTCTCGAAGATTGACTTGCGGTCAGGGTACTATCAGATCAGAGTCAGAGAGCAAGACATCCCGAAGACAGCGATCAGATCAAGATATGGACATTGGGAGTTCCTTGTTATGCCATTTGGAGCGACCAATGCGCCGACGGTATTCATGGATCTCATGAATCGTATCTTCATGCCTTATTTGGATCAGTTTGTGATAGTGTTCATAGACGATATCTTGGTCTATAGCAAGAATGAGGCAGAGCATGAGCAACATCTTCGTATGGTTCTTCAGATTCTCAGGGAGCACCAGTTGTACGTGAAGTTCAGTAAGTGTGAATTTTGGCTTGATCGCATTTCGTACCTAGGTCACATCATCACCAGAGGTGGAGTAGAAGTTGACCCCCAGAAGATATTGGCCATAGAGACGTGGCCAGCACCTAGCACCGTCGCAGAAGTTCGAAGTTTCCTAGGATTGGCTGGCTATTACCGGGGTTTGTATCAGACTTTGCTCGGATTTCAGCACCATTGACCCAGTTGACCCGCAAGGATGTGCAGTTTGCTTGGATAGCAGAGTGTCAGAGTTCATTCGAGAAGTTGAAGCGGAGATTGATGACGGCCCCCATTCTCACGCTTTCAGATACGACTGGAGGATTTTCAGTTTATTGTGATGCTTCTGGCAGAGGATTGGGATGTGTCTTGATGCAGCATGGTAAGGTAGTAGCTTATGCATCACATCAGCTTCGTGAGCATGAGAGAAATTACCCAACCCATGACTTGGAATTAGCAGCGGTGGTTTTCACACTCAAGTTGTGGAGGCATTATTTGTATGGAGATCGGGTGGAGATTTTCACCGACCATAAGAGTCTTAAGTATGTGTTTACCCAGAAGGATCTTAACATGCGTCAGAGAAGATGGCTAGAGCTACTTGTGGATTATGACATCAACCTGCAATATCATCCTGGGAAGGCCAACGTTGTTGCAGATGCATTGAGCAGAAAAGCAGGAGCTTATTTCCTAACAGCACGGCCAGAGTTATTAGCAGACCTTCAGAAGATGGGAATAGAAGTAGTTCTTCCTACCAATGTGGCATTGATGGCCAGTATGCAAGTCCAGTCCAGTATAGTTGAGAGGATTAAGTTAGCTCAGTCAGCAGATTCTAAGCTTCAGCGGCTTAGAGCAGAGTGTGAAGCAGGACGGAGACCAGAGTTATGCATTCACGAAGATGGTACACTTCAACATGGGAGGCATCTTTGTGTACCCAGTGGTAATATCAGACAGAAGATCATGGCAGAAGCTCACAGTTCACAGTATTCAATTCATTCCGATGGTACGAAGATGTACCGAGACATCCATCAGTATTTCTGGTGGAATGGCATGAAGAGGGAGATAGCCCGGTTTGTCTCTCGTTGTTTAGTTTGTCCGTAAGTTATGGCTGAACATCAGAGATCAGCTGGACTTCTTCAACCTTTACCGATCCTAGAATAGAAATGGGAGCACATTACCATGGATTTTGTAACTGGGTTACCTAAATCCCCAGCTTGAAGAGATGCTATATGGGTTATAGTTGATCGCCTCACGAAGGTAGCTCATTTTCTCCCGTTCAGAGTTGGTCAGTCGACGGATCAGCTTGCAGAGATGTACCTCAGGCAGATAGTCAGATTGTACGGAGTGCCAGTCAGTATTGTATCCGACAGAGATTCAAGATTCACATCGCTCTTTTGGCGGAGTCTTCAGGAGAGCTTGGGGACTCGACTCAAGTTCAGTTCAGCTTATCATCCACAGACAGATGGTCAGTCAGAGCGCACGATCCAGACTCTTGAAGATATGTTGCGGTCATGTACACTCAACTTTGGTGGTTCATGGGAAGATCACCTGCATCTCGTGGAATTCTTCTATAACAACAGTTTCCAGGCCAGTATCCAGATGGCACCCTTTGAAGCACTGTATGGTAGGAAGTGCAGATCACCTTTAGCTTGGGATGATGTCGGCGAGAGACAGATGCTTGGTCCAGAGATGATTGCACAGACAATCGAGGTGGTCAGACAAGTCAGAGATCATCTTCGAGTTGTCCAAGATCGCCAGCGCCATTGGGCCGATTCTCATCGGCGTCCCCTTGAGTTTTCAGTCGGCGACCATGTGTTCCTTAGGATCTCGCCTACCCGTGGCGTCATTCGATTCAGCGTACAGGGAAAGCTTAGTCCTAGGTATATAGGGCCGTTCGATATTCTAGAGTGAGTAGGTGATGTGTCCTTTTGTCTCGCTCTTTTGCCGTCATTACGTGAGGTGCATGATGTCTTCTATGTATCCCAATTATGACGGTATATTACGGATCCGAGCCATGTCCTTGATCATTCGGAATTGGTTGTTGGTACCAACCTTTCGTATGAGGAAAAGCCCGTATCCATATTGGATCGAAGAGAGAAGATACTCAAGAACAAGACTATTAGTTTAGTCCGCATTGCTTGGAGTCATAACTCCTTGGGTGAGTTAACGTGGGAACGTGAGAATAATATCCGATTGCGATATCCACACCTGTTTAACTCATAAGGTATAATGTCTTCCTTATGCCTTATGCTTTTACTTTCTTGCTTGCATGAATGATTGCTTGATTGACTGCTAGTCGTAGATTGCTTATGATTAATGTAGCTTGTCTCGACACCTCTAGCCTCTTGATTAAATTCTGAGGACGAAATTCTTTTAAGATGGGTAGAGTTGTCATTCCCGTTTCTTGTTATACGTATTTTCAGGATACGTATACGGATTTTTGACAATTGTCAGGCGACCCGTATTTTTACTTATCTTGCTTAGCTTAGCCTTGGTTTAAATCTTGACTTGATTTGGTTCAACTTGGTTCAACATGACTTGGCTTGGCTTGGTATGGTTTATTTTGGGTTGAGATGAGAGGGGTTCACTACAACAAATATGGCATACAATAGCAGTTTATCTACAGCGTTCAAGCCTCCCTGCTATAGAATGTCATCATCAATAGCGTTCCTTCCACATTGCTATTAAAATAGAATATAATAGCAGTTTATCTATAGCGTTCGAGCCTCCCTGCTATTATAATATAATCATCCATAGCGTTCATATTGAAGTGCTATTAAACGTTCATACAATAGCAGTTTATCTATAGCGTTGAAGCCTCCCTGCTATTAGAATGTCATTATCAATAGCGTTCATTATGCAGTGCTGTTAACAGAACTTTATATAGCGTGTTATGAACGCTGTTAAAGGTATAGTTTTTTTTTCTGAACGTTGCTATGCCCGTATGTCTAGGGGTGAGCATTATTCGGTTTTTGGACTGAAATCCGAACCGAACCTAACCGAATAAGAGATTCGGTTCGGTTTGAAAAAAATTCGGTTCGATTTCGGTTTCGAAAGTACTAAAATTTCTTATTCGGTTTCGGTTTCGGTTTAATCCCACTAACCTTTCAGAAATTTTATCTCAAATTCCTCTCCCTGGTAAACCAAATAATTTTTGTTAGTAATATATATACGAAATACATTTCGTATATTTAGTTACTATATATATTGACAAAAAAATTATAAATAAACTGAAATATTGGTTAAACCAAATAAACTGAAAATCGAACAGATTTATTCCGTTCAGTTTGGTTCGGTACGGGATATTTCTGTTGGTTTCAATTTTTGTTATTCGATTTTCGGTCGAATTCGGTATTTGGTAATTCGGTTTGGTTAACTGAGTTAATCGAATACTCACAATTGAACTATCTACTGTTCCAATCATGGGAGAAGCAACACAGTTTTCTATTTTATATTAAAAAATAAGTTATAGGAGCGATTCAGTTTTGCTGTATAATTTATAGCGTTCTCGATAGCGGGCGATCTCGTCCGTTGGATTTTTAGAAATTAAATCGGTACCGTCCATAGCAAAATGCTATGTCTTATGTTTGAAAAACCTTAATGTATTCTCCTCCAACCCTTCAACTCCTCATAACCCGCGCGCCAAACTGAAACCCCTCCCCCTCCTTCCCTCTGTCACGAAAATTCCTCCCCCTTCCGAAAACCCTCCCCCTCCTTATCTCTGTCACGAAACCCTCCCTCTTCCTCATCTTCTTCTCTCTGTCTTTCTCTTCCCTCACGAAAACCCTAAAGACCGACCGACCGACTGATAGATTATTTAGGGTTTTCGTGAGGGATTATTTGGATTTTTCGTGAGGGATCTTATAGTGTGTGAGTATTTACACTACAAAATTATGGTAATTTAGCGACTAACCTGGCGACTAACCTATATCCGTTGCTATTTTAGCGACTTACTAGCGACTAAGATTCAACTAGTTAACATTTTAGTTTAATGGATGATATGGGCCGTCGTAATTTCTTCGCTGGTTTGTTGATAAATTTTTGATTTTTTTTAGAAACTGATATTTTTGGTTGCTAGGGAGTTGGAAGAATCTTTATATTAGTGTCAACGTACTAGCCACTGAAATTTCAGTCGCTTCCAAAACCTAACTCAGCCGAACACTAAAAAATCCTTCCCCCCCCCCAAATCTCAAAACCTAAACTCATTTCCCTCATTTCCAATTTCTTTCTCCAAACCCTTCCCCTCCAAAACTCAAAACCTAAACTAATTTCCCTCCATCCTCCTGCTCCTGCAGACCCCGGCCGCCCACATTTGACCCTCCTCCTCCTCCTCCTCCAGACCCTGCCCGCCATCGTGTCCTCTGCTTAGAGCCCCGACGACAGACGGAGCCTCTCCAGACCCATCGTCGTCGCCATCGCCCAACTCCCTCTCGACGACATGCGGAGTCTCTCCCAACTCCCTCTCGACGTACCATCTCCGCCTCTTTCTCCTCACTACACCAAAAGAGGTATTCTCGACGTTGGTGGCCACGATCCTCGATGCCGACAGGTTTCTTTGCTCTGTTGGTGACCCCTTCTCTCCGGTCTCCGCCGAAGTGGTCTGTGCTCGGCGGGTGGTACATGCCACTGGCAGAGGTCGAGATCGACAACCGAAAGATCACATTTCAGGTCTGTTTATCATCTGGAGACCGCCAATCGGTAGTAATCCAAAATCATAGTTCCTAACATCCCCAAACTCTTTCGTTCTGAAATTATGTTTTGGAATTTGTTACAGTTTTCCGATAAGGTCTGGCCTATTTTCGATTCTGTGCAATCTAAGGATTTTTTGAAGGTTGGTGTTATCATTTTTATTTTATTTTTGTATTTTTGTATTTTGTTTTAATTTTTCTCGAGTTTTGTTTGTGGAATGCTTCTGCAAGGGATTACAAGCGAACTGGAAGCACAAAGGGAGTTACCGAGGAGAAATTATAGGGTTTCCTCTCTCGCCAATTGTTACTGGTCGAGGTCAGTTTGTGAGTTCTTCTAATTTCTTCTAGTTTTTATGATCAAATTTAGGTCTATATAATATAGAACTCTAGTTAATGACCTAGTGTTGATTCGTTTGCTAGTGCATATTAAAAATGTCATAATCAAAGACTTCTGTAAAAAATTGCTAATTTGGTGTCTATATTAGAAGAATTTTGTGGTGCTCCTCTTCGTGCGGCTGAAAAAGTCTTACTTTTTATGCTAATAGGCCCTGATTAGCAGCTGGAAATGTTTTATGATGTATAGATAAGTGCAAATTTCATATGGAATATTATAAGAGGACTGTTGGTCTATGAGAAGGAAGGAAAATTTGATCGTTGTTCTATACAACTATTTTTTTTCCTTATTTCCCATTAATGTTTATATATTACGCTAGTACTTGAATGGGGCCACAACTATGTCGCAAGAATACAGATACACCAATATGTTGCAGTAGAATGTGGGTACGGGTATATATGTAACATTAGCAAACTAGGATAGAATTCAGCAGGATACACCTTTATATCAATTCATATACAAGAGAATATGCTAACTAGGTTATTGTACTGTTGGCACAATCCATGTACCAAAGTTATAAGTTGCAACAGAAAGCCAAAAGATAATAAAGAGACCTAAAATTCCAGACCAAGGTTTTAATATCATGCTTACTCTATTGCAGGGTACTCAAGGGCAATAGACTTATATATAGCCTACCATCAAAATTCTATGAGCTCAATATACTTTCTGAGCTTCATATTGATGAAGGCCTACTATACTCTGAAGAGAGGTGTGTTACAAGGTAAATAATTGTATCTATCTCGTTAATTGAGTAACTCAGAGAATCATTACTACATTGAGGCATGTTACAAATTACTACAACTCCTATTATGATTTACTTATTCAGGTTTGTTTTGATATTCATGCCTCATGGACCTAAGAGCTTTGACCCAAAATTTTGTTGACTAGTAAATACATGGCTCTATCTTCTCATTGGTTCATAGTTAAAATCACAGTCCGACTGTCTACAACCATACAGTTTGAGGTCCAAAATTAGCAAGCACATAAGGATAATTTTATGGACCAAACTATTTTCACTAATTCTATCTAAAGCAACTGTCTATACAGTTTGAATGAAATTATTGACATAAAAAAATGCAACTGCGTATATATATATATAGACTTTTCCTTCTATTGAATTTTTAATAAAACCTGGAAAATTTGGTACATGTAAATATTTTCGAGGATGCAAGTAGTACAAAACCATGATGGTGGTGATACTTAGTTTTCTATCCAAGATGTGATCACATAAGTGCATCCATTTGGTTAATATTTACTGACCTAGAACTAAATAACATGTCATTATATTGTCATATTTATTTATCTTCTTGGATGAATTTTTCAGGTGCACATCGGCCTAAGGAAGTGGCTTCAGACAAATGTGGGTGTTGAGGGTTAGCACATCTCCACAACGACTGCATACCAATGATCCTTCACAAGGATGTGAGTGCAACGACATACTATTTGGCAGATTTTGGTTTGGCAAAATTGATGAATTCACCTAACTACCACCATGCCATGTCTCGGAGCTGGATGATAGTATTACTGCATAAAAGGTAGTCATTAAAGCTCTAGGTAACATGCTTATTGTTCTCTGAACATGCTACTTTATTGACGTTTAGCGCTAAAACTTTCAGAAATCCTGTTTGAGATGAACTTTGACCAAAGTCTTTTAAAAATTGCAAATTCAGTTGGGTCCAAATAAGGTTTAACGTTTCATGTGTCAAGTAGTGGTAGATCTATATAAATTTCATAAAGATCGATAACATATATTGGTTTTGTTGTGATGAGATGCTTTCTAAAGGATGTATTCCGACAATATATGGCTCTTATGATTATAGTTGTTGTGTCAGTTATGACATATTGGTACTTGGCTTGCATAAGCTACGTTGGTCCATTCTGCGGGTCTTGAAGATGAAGACATGAAAGGGTAGTTTAAGAAACTGGAAATAGAGCTTGCAGATGAAATGCAGACTACTCAAATCGTCACACGGATAAGGTGAAGGGGACTGAGACTGATGTTACAATCTTTATTGCCCCTTCTATGTAATATTTGATTTAGACCTTAGTTTGTACGAAGATGAAGATATGCAAACCGACTTCTACCTGCAGTATACACGTACTATGCCACTATCACGATTGCGGTTTTGAATCGTATGGATACATAGCACCAGGTAAACTACCAACCTAGCTCATCCATAAATTGTCTCTTTTGAATACATATGCAGTCTTCTTCTATCAATAGCAGGTATGATTTTTAATATAGACCACATCAAGAAAAATTCTTCTTCTGATCATTCATGGTGGATAAGAAATATTTGTCTGCACTATAGTTATAATGTGGAAGTCTCTCTACTGCAGAGGAATGTATACATAAAGTGTGCTGGACTGGTGGGATGATATCGACACCACTGACTAGATAATGATGATACAATGACATTGTTAAACTATGTTATGAATTGATGCATTTCTAATATCATCCGCACTGCACAGCTCCAGCAGCAGCCGCCTTTGTATATGGGTTTTTTTCGGACAACACCAATAGCTTTCGCTTGCTGCGAATGATGCATCTTCTCCATCTTTGCAACAAGTGATCTGGTATGGAGGGACCTGCTTTCTCATTTGACCATTTCGTACTTTTGCTTAATCTTGAAACGTTATATATCATATCTAGTTATTTTAAAATTTGGTGATGTAAAATGTTTTATGGGATGAGCCACATCTTCATTCTACAGTGAGGAAAAACCTATCTGAAATCTGTCTAAATTTTGGTGATGTAAAATGGTTTATGGGATGAAAAATCTGGTGCTTCTATTTTTCTTCTCTTACTTGCCTTCATTTTTCATGGAAGGTAATATTCACAAGTACAGAAAAAACATGTCTGACAAACTTTGATCAGCCTTCTATTATTTCATAATCGAAAACCTGTGAAAATTGTACCAAGAAGCAAGAGACAATGTAAGAGAGATCAGCTGTGCTATCTTGCTTCTTCAGATTTATACTATTTTTTGCTTATACTTTCTTGCTTTATAAGATTATAAGTTATGGGAATCGGGGATGTAGTGGATAATTTGGTATCCTGTTAATATATGCTCTGATACTCAAGTGAAGACATGATGAATCTTTGACACATCTTACATATATATTTAATACTTGTGATGTATTGCAGGCCCCTTCAGTTGTATTTATTGACAAGATTGATGCAGTTGGAAGGGAACGTGGTTTGATTAAGGGTTCTGGTGGACAAGAACGAGATGCTACTCTGAACCAGGTAAAGCGCTGATACTTGCTTGATTACATTGATTGTTCCCCTGACATGTGCACTTGATTATATTTGACGTGTTCTCTCCTCGCATATACTGAAGCTACTTGTGTGCTTGGATGGGTTTGAAGGGAGAGGTGATGTGATCACGATTGCTGTGACAAATAGACCAGATATTCTTGATCCAGCACTTGTGAGGCCTGAGCGATTTGATAGAAAAATTTATATTCCAAAACCTAGCCTTACTGGTCGTATAGAGATTCTGAAGGTATTGGATTGTGTTTGTTTTACTGTATCAGACCATTATTTTTATTTGGTCTTATGTCATATTTAAGGCAAACTTTAAAGATTTTCTGAAGGTTATGACCCAATAATCCTGCTAAATTGTGTTATTTCGTTCCTTGAGCTTATTTCTTCTGAAATTTGCTTCCTAAATGACCTTTTAAGATAACTTCCTAAGTGTACTATTTTTTTTTGTTTACCGGCTACAGTTGATGTGAAGAAAAAACCAGTAAATAAATGAAACTAATTGATTAATGATATCTGTAGAAATACGTTAGTTTATATATTTCTTTTGTTTTTTCTGGACCAACAATGAGTGCTGTACCATATTTCTTATTTACTGATCTCTCTGAGCAATCATAAATTTCATGGGCTGGCCATGTAAGCATTCGATGCATCTATTTCTTGTTATCTTTACTACGATCATTTTCTATGTACAGTATTATTAGATGAATCAATGAGTTGTGCACCATTTAAAGCTTTACAGGTCTTGTTGCTCTTAGTGCACAACAAACAAGCATACCGTTGTATTTATCTTATTGTTATTAGTATGGTAGATAATATTTCTTGATTTGTTGTGACAATCTTAGGAGGGTTGTATTGACAGGTTCATGCTCAGAAGAAGCCTATGGCTGATGATGTAGATTATATGGCTGTTGCTAGTATGACTGAGGGAATGGTTGGTGCCCAACTAGCCGATATAATTGAAATTGCTGCAATAAATATAATAAGAGAGGGAAGATCTGAGGTATATGCCCCATCTTAATTTTGAGCTTAAGTTTTGAAAGTTTCTTCTTGGCTGACATCATGGTAACTGTTTTAAGCATATATTCCTGCAAAAAAGTTTGATGCATATTCGTAATTTATGAGGAGTTAATTATTGTATTCCTAGAATTCATTAATGACAAAATATAGAGTGATATACTTTTACAATCTTATGTTTTATCTTGGCCTTTGTTACCTGTCTACTGTGCTCTTACAATTTCAAATTGTTGAAGTGATCCAGATATCCAGTGTAAACTTAACATGCATGATCGATTTGAACGTTTCTATTTACTTAGCAGAATGAAGCCCACCTTTGTAAATGAAGCCAACTAGTGCTTTAAGATCACTATGCATATAATTTGATTGATATTCTTATGATTGTTTCAATCTAGTTACCAAGAACATTTTGTGATGGCTCTCTTCTTTGAAGACCCTATAATCTTTTCTCAAGAACCTTGGAGCATGCACACTAGATTAGTTCTTTGTCAATTCGTCTACATTTTGTACTACTCATAAGTTTCACGTGTTATACTAATATGCTTTTCTAATCCCCTCAATCCTAGCTCAATCACAATTTCATCTCAACATTGAGAAAGAAGTTTTCCTGAACCATCACATTTTCATACATTAAACAATCTCTGTATTTTAAAGGTCTGATGTAGTTGTAACTAATAAAACAGGTAAACCTAGAGGATCCTTTCGTTATCATATACTTGATTAAATTAATTACTGATGTGGTCTACTTTCTTTTTCTGCTGAATTTTATGTATGAATGACGTCATACATAAATAGTGGGACACGTCTCACAGTTTACATATCTGACAAACTTCTTGCTCGTCTCTTTTTGGTACCTTTTGTAGGTAAGGATGGTCTGGCTAATGGTTCATTATTAAACCCATATATATATAAGCTTATGGTTCTTCTGCGAAAGAGGGCCATAGATTATTAAACCCATAGATTATTAAACCCATATATATATAAGCTTATGGTTCATTTACAATAATCTATGGGTTTAATTGGTCTCTGTAACTTATGGTTCATTTGCAATAATCGATTATATAAGCTTTTCACTGTCGGTCGGGATGGGCTCTGTTACGGGCAGCAGGGGTAAGGCATAATCGATTTTTTTTCTTTACACTAATGATTTGTATTAGTGCACTGGTAAGGCATAATTTGGACTTATACTCTACTGTATCATTAGCCTAATGATTTTTCCAATTTGTGCACTGGTAATGCATCACTAGTAATTTTTTTCTACACTAATGATTTGTATTAGTGCACTGGTAAGGCACTGGTAAGGCATCACTAATGATTAATCCTATTTTTGTATAGGCATCACTAATGATTTTTTCCTTACACTAATGATCTTTAGTGCACTGGTAAGGCCTTCAGTCAAAAATACACGCACTCGAGATGGTTTTTTTCTTTACACTAATGATTTCTCCCTATTTTTGTGTAGGTTGGATAAAGGAAGATGATGCTTTCTGAGGGGTTTTGGTTGTGGATAGGCTCAAAGGGAGCTAAATGTTAGATAGTCAACATTTTGGGATATATGTAGCTGATACACTGTTAATGTTTAATATTTGGACATATGTTTGGTACTACTTCATTGTTCTGTTGGAGAAATTAAGGATTTTGAATGTTTGGTACTACTTTGTTGTTCTACATGGAGAAATTAAGGATTTTGAATGTTTGGTACTACTTCGTTGTTCTACATATGTTTGGTACTACTTGATTCTGTGATTGATTCGCATTTAAATATTTGAATACCTGTATTTTGTGTAACTGTGGGCTGCATTCTGCAAATTTTCGAATACAGAATTTTCACTCTGCAATAGCATTCTGACATGCTATTATTGCAAATATAATAGCAGGAAAGAAATGCAGATATATAGCATATATATAACGAAACGCTATTATTACTCAACAGCGTTCAGGAACGCCATAACATATTTATAGCGTAAACAAATGTTATTAATAATCTATAGCGTTCTAAAACGCTATAAAACCTATACAGCGTTTTCAAGTGCTATAAAATGTCTATAGCGTTCATGAACGCTACAACTGATGAATAGCGTTCATGTATGCTATTAAAGCTCTATAGCGTTCTCAAATGCTATAATCCATTTACAGCATTTCGAAACGCTATACATGCTCTATAGCGGCCCTAAACGCTATAAACCATCAACAGCGTTTTGGAACGCTATACTTTTATAGCGTTCTTGTACATGGGGTTATTATAGCGGGGGCATTTATAGCGGACGTAATATGCTATAATAGACATTCTACAGCGTTCCGAGCACGCTATTATATCCCATATCTGTTGTAGTGCCAGCGTTTATTCTGCAGGTCATCGCCGACAGCAGATTCATCCGGTAGCCAAAGACTAACTGGACATCAGCAAAGAGCACGCCGCGATGGAAGCGGTCGACAGCGCTCGCTTTCGGGACGACGAATTGTCGGAGCCAATGTATGAGGAAACCCGCCAACTAGGCTTCCTTTGACATGGGTCTATAGCCCAGCCTTATGAAACTTTCAATAAAATCTTCTGTTTTGAAAGGAGGGTATTGAAGTTCGTCGTCAACTTTGATATCCATTTCCTTGTTTTCTTCCATCAATCCGATAACCTCACTGTGGCTGAGTGGTTTGAAGAAAGTCGGGTTGCACGTATCATGATCCTTGGTCTTCTTCTCGATGATGTGATTAAGGAAAAGATAGGAAAACCACTTTGATGAGTAACAAGTGCCGGAAGAACCACTCTTATAATACATAGAGCAAATTTTGTAGTGGCACAGTAGTTCTTCGAAAACGGCCACCATCTCTGCATTCTTTCGACAAAGTCGGTCTAACTCGTCATTTGTTGGAACAAATTCTTCGTAGGGGAAGTCTCCCATTAGTAAGCTTGAGATATATTTTATCTCATGAAGGGCTAGTCCAATCTCCCCGCAGGTTGTCATGAATGTCCCTATCCTAAAATTATACCTCTCTGCCAAAGCGAGAAACAGATGAGGGTGTGGAAGGAATCCATATACGGTAGAGTATACCGCCTGATATAGCTCAATCTCTTTGAGCTTTTCCTCGAACTGAACCAATATCCAATTGGTTATGCAGCTCCATCTTTTGTTGTCTGGGTTCACCAGACCTGTTAACCGGATGTCCTGATCCGGTTATCTTTCCTCAACCTTTGCATATTCATTTGCAAAGATCGGCATCCTAATCGGCAACAACAAGGAGGAGTTCTCTAGAGGGATACAGCCAGGCTTCAATCCTCTGAGCAGGGTGCTGTGATGCTCAGAGGAGCTATAGAACATATCCCTGTTATTCGGTCCTTTCTTTACACAAATATTTCCTGTTCTTGCTTGCTGGAGAGTGGTAATATCCCAGTCCATCCTCCTGGGATGGCTTGCATGGGCATAGCGGGCTAGAGGGAGGCATCTGGCAATGTCCGGTAACAGTATTATTTTCTCCTTTCTCTGGAAGAGTCTCTGCTCAACATGAGGTCTCGGCTGAGAACTCTTATTAATAGCTTCACCAAATAAGAATAGGGGTTTCTTATGAGTAATGGCATCGGCAGTCTGCAGAGGCTGCCCATTCATCAGACTCAATAAAGTTTCATTGTCCTGTGCTACCAAGATGGCTTGACGGAAGGATGACAGAGCATACTGGGGAAAAAGTACATGGGACAAATCTTCTTTAAACTCTGGTTCAGCAAGGGTCCCTGCAAAGATTTCATACTCTGGGTCTTCTCTGATGTTAACTGTATCAAACAGAAAGATAGAATTCAGTATATGCAAAATCAAAGGTTCTGTCCAAAAAATCAGCAAACTGCGCAAGCATCAGATTGCGCTATTTGTAAAACATCAGATTACGCAACAACAGCTTCAATGTGCAAACTGTCCAGTTGTGCCAACTCATCCACTTGCGCAAGCCATCAGATTATGCTGAATAACTTGCGCAAGGCATCAGTTTGCGCTGGACAGCCTTGCGCAAATCAGCAGATTATGCTAACTTTTGCCAGCACTTTTCAATCGATTGTGCAAGAAAATAGTCTTCATAAAAATGAAAACTATTATGTTTGTGCAAACCGAAACCCTAAACAGGGCGGTGCAGTATAACTAAATCTCTAAAAAGAGATAGGTTTGAAGACTCAATCATGTCGAAGAACCCTAAAAAGGGTTTTTGATTGAGCGACTACCTTGCAGTGCTGGGTGACCGACTTCGTGTCGTGAGATGCGCAATACAGCACGAGTCGAAGACTCGGCGGAGGCTTTACCCTTGTCGACGGTGGAACGCTTCGGAGCCATTCGAAGTCGACGGAGAAGAAGGAAGAAAGTCAGAGTAGGGTCGGGAATTTTTTCTCTCTTGAACAAAGTGAAAATAAGTAAAGAATGACAGAAGGAAGAAGGAGAACTATTTACAGTTTTTCGAGAGTAACGGTCGCCTCGGATTGTGCCGAAGAAAAGGGAGCTGACTCCTCCAATTGCGCAGACAAGTCATTACTTGCGCAACTTGATTTTAAAATCAAAATTCAAAGTATTTCGAAGCTTTAACTATTTTCAAACTTCAAAAATTTTGAAGGGGGTCTTGTAGGTCCTAAAAATCAAGTTGCACCCATCAAAGAAGTCATGAAAATCAAATTGTGCATCCTTCAAGTGAACTGTGCAGAAGAAAGATTGTGCACCAACTCGATTGTGCAGGCTGAACTGCATACTCATCCAAGTGCGCAAGCTGACATGGCCTCGTCATCATTATGTGACAGAGAATCAGATCTTCTGACAGCTGACATCCCGTAGAAGAAAGAAACTGTTCGTTTATCGTGCAGCACAACGCTCGAGGACAGCTGTGCATACAGCGCAATCGGCCAGACTCTCTGCAGCGCGGTCCATCCCAGCACAATCTGAAGCTAACACAATTCAGGTGGCGCACTCCATCAAGACAACTGACAATGTACACGTGGCCTACATGCCATCAATTACTCACCATATGGCAACCGTCTTTACACAACCAAGTACATTTCAATCAAACAATGCCACGCGTCACAAACAGGTGGTCCACGATCGAGTAACTGCCTGCACAGTTCATTGCTTGTGCAATCCAACCTACGCGATTCAGAATAACTAAAAGTTAGTTATTTTCAGAACTCTATAAATAGTGTTTCAAGCCTTCATTGTCATACACACACATAGAGATCAGAAGTCATCACCAGAGATCAGGAGTTTTTGCCAAAGTGCTGCTGTAATCTTCAGAGGCTACCGTCTTCAAAGTTCACATCATCCAAGGGATAAAGCGATCGTCATTTAGATCGGATTCTTATAGTTGTACTTTTCCAGAATTCTTGTAATCTTCTTACAAAGTTTGTGAAATAAAGATCAACTTTTGTTTTTACAAACACGCTCTAGGAGAGTATTATAGGAGGTGTCTGCATCGATGACATAGCAAGTTACTTCCGACTGAAGGTCGCCAATTTGGCACTTCAGGCGAATCTTTTCGATGGAATAGCTTCTCCCTGAATTGAAACCGCTGATGGCGGTGCTGGTAGGAGTCAGCCGATGCATAGGGACGCGCAGGAGGTGAAGCAAGCTCTTTGGAATAATGCTTATCGAAGGATCAGGATCAATGTGCATCCGATCCACCTTGATGTCGCCGACGTATCCAGTATAATACAGAGGGCGATCGTGCAGGTTGGTCTTGATAAGCATGTCCTGTGGAGTGAACACAATGTTAGGCATTGCACCTGTACACGCGCTGTCTTGGAGATCTGCCGGTGCGCTCTTTTCTGTAAGCTTGAACTGAGCCAGATATGCGTCGACATTCTAGAGTGCTTCGCTCAGTACGACGCGAACATCTTTGGAGAGTTTCAGGAGCTCATATAATGATAATTTGGCTGGTGTGTTGGCTAATTGTGCCAGAATATCAAAATTATAGGGCCTCTCCAGCCCCTGAGGCGTGTCTTTCCAGAGCGACTTGTCAAAGTGGGTCTCCTTTGGCTTAGGCTTATCGGTCGGCGGAGGCTGAGAAGGTCCTGGGGTATCAGCAGTGGCCGGCTGACGTTCTTCAGCCGAGTTATCCTGCATGGGTTGAGTTTGTGTACCAGACCGGATAATGACAGCTATCGCTTCTTGGACGTCAGCCGAGATTGTGAGACAGGCCTTGACTTTCCTGCCCTTCTTCTTGCCAGTAGAGGATGATGCTGGCTGGGTTACTTCAGATACTAAGTCCGGGTGGACCCACATGACCTTTCCTCGTGATGTGGTGAGGGGTACCAGCCCAGCGGCCTGGTCTCGGGGAGGTGGAAGATTAGCGACCTCCTTTTTTCTTGGAGGATGGGTACTACGCCGTCTTGGGTCCTCGTCGACAGAAAGTTGTCGAATTGGACTGACACCATGTTGGCAGTGACAGTCACATCCTCGAAATCAATGGCCAGGGCCTTGGAGTCGATGAGGTTCTGGATGTACCGCTTCAATTGGAAGCAGTCTTATATAGCATGGTAGACGTAGCGATGGTAGTGACAGTACATGGAGCTCTTCATCTCTACAGGTCGAGGTTTACGCCTTGGCGGAGGGAGCTGAATTTTGTTTCCTTGTAAGTGCATGTCAAAGATGGGCTTGACATGACTATCCTCGAAGGAGTAAGTCATCTGCGGCCACTGCTTCTCTGCCTGCTTTGGTTCAAGCTTCTGGGCTGTGTCGGCCACCATAGCCTGTTTGCCCTTGTTGTCTCGCTTGTTGGAGGAATTACCATAATTGTTGTTGTTGGTGTTTGGGCGTTTGCCCTTGTCCTCTCCATCCGAGATGTGCAATCCCAGTTGGCGAGCTTTCTTCAGCTTGGCTTCTGCGCTAGTGGCGCTGATGATGAAGGTCTTCCAGTCCTTAAATTGACTTTTGCCCATCCAGAGGCTGATTATGGGGAGCAGCCTATTTTGATAAATTTCAATTAAGGAAGAGTCCGGGTTACCAGAGGGTAACTTCATCGCGGTTTGGGGAAACTGCTCAATGTAGTTCCTTGTCAGCTCCTTCTCTCCTTGGACAACATCCATGAGGGTTGACATTGTCATAACTTGTCCCACCTCATAGAACCTCTCCAGGAACATATGTTTGAAGCTGACGAAGGAATGGATGCAGTTGTCCCGCTAATTACGGTACCAGTCGAATGCGACTCCCTTCAATGCCCCAACAAACAATCGTGTAAGGATGGCGTCGTCATGCGGCAGATGATCTGTTGTGACCTTAAAGTAGGTCACGTATCGTCTTGCAGATGTCTTCCCGTCATAAGGGTTGATGTCGAATGGTTTGTATCGAGGAGGGAAGGGGACATCTCTCCATGGAGCGGGATACGACTGTCGTATCCTGAGGTCCTGAGAGTTTTCTCGGGCGTAAAAAATTGCCCAGAGCTCCTGGACTTCTATTCTCGCCTCCTGGCCTCTTCTGCAGCAGTGGGAGCCGACATTCCGGGTGGATTATCGCCCGAGGTTGGTGCGGTTGTGTTTGAGTCTGTATTGACGGCGGGACCCAAGCTTGTTTGGCCAGGAGTCCTTCCTTGGAGAGCCGGTAGAGCCGCCTTGATCTCGTCTACTGACTTAACTAAGGTATGAAGTATGGCCTCAAGAGTGTCGAGGCACTGTCGATCACTAGGACCGTCTTGATCATTTTCAGTCATGAATACTGTTCTCACATGAGGAACAGTAGAAGGAACTGTAGAAGACGTTCTCTCCGAATCATACCCCCGAATAGAGAAGTCGTCAGGGTATATAGGAATGTTCTCCTCCTGTTCGAACTCAGAGGA
This sequence comes from Iris pallida, assembly GCA_029216955.1. Classification (NCBI taxonomy): domain Eukaryota; kingdom Viridiplantae; phylum Streptophyta; class Magnoliopsida; order Asparagales; family Iridaceae; genus Iris; species Iris pallida. The sequence goes on along the minus strand of JANAVB010011200.1, from coordinate 1,014,938 downwards.
AGTGCCACCCCTTGCATAGGAGGTTGCCTCATCTTGGCACTTATGGATGTCTTCAGGGACGTCAGAATCTGCTGCATCTGTTGGGGGGATTGCCTCCCCAGGTTGATCTTCTTGGAACACCGGATTGTTATGGATGTTCCGGGGAGTGCTACCTCCAGCTTCGGCTACCCCCAGGGGTGTAGATGACGAATCTCCAAGTGTAAAAGATTTCGTCTTGGAGCGGGTGCCTTGATAAACTCCTTCTGTGGTGGTTGTGGACAACCGCTTGGATGAGAGTTTTTAGCCGCGCTAGTTGAGATCATCGGGCTGGAGACATTTACTTTCTTTCCTCCCTTGCCGGTTGGAACTTTCTGGGTGGAATTGCAAGAGGCGAAAGGAAGCACCTAATCTTCCGAGCTTTCTTCTAGGACCGGTCCTAGCTGCTGCAGTCGTTGGAAGATGGACTGCCGGTCCTCTTGTACTACTATCTTGTTACAGCAGCAGTTGACAATAACTTGAGTGCAATGATGTCCATGGAAGGACTCTCTGTACACCAAGGTTTCTTCTCTTTCCTTGCATTTGTGAAGAATCACATCACGCAAGTCAAGTTCATTTCGAGCAACCTTTATACTCGTTTTGTGGGCCCGGGAGTCCCGAGCACACGAGTGTGTTGGTATCATGTTTGCTCCCTGACGTGGGGTTAGTCAAAGTACTTGCCCCTGATCATTATTGGGAGACTCTTGAGAACCACCCTGTCCGTTGGCCGCCGGAGGCTGGATACGGGTAGTTTTGTACAACTTTCCATCAGAGGCCCGCGTAACAGTTAGCGGTACTCCCTGATGGTCAGAAGTTGGGACAACTGACTGAGCTCGACGAGCCCGCGCTATCCTAGACTTTTTTGCTCTAGCACCTAAGGGCGTATAGTAGGAAGAGTCCAAGCTATGTCGCACAGAGTCTGGCACATCTTCCTGGGAGCATCTGAGGTCAGGACCGCACGAGAGGCGGTCAAAGACTGAACCCGAGCCGCATAGGGCAGATGGTCTGTGGCTAGGATTGGATGCCGCATGAGCCATCTCCCTGCGGCTGGGCTTGGCGGCCGCATAAGCATGCTACACGCGGCTGAGATAGGTGGCCGCATGAGCGGTCTGCATGCGGCTGAGATTAGCGGCCGTATGAGCTTTCTGTATGCGACTGGAGCTCGTGGCCGCATGAGCCTTCTCCATACGGTTGGAATTGGTAGCCGCATGAGTCTTCTCTATGCGGCTGAGATTAGTGGCCGCATGAGCCTTCATGCGGCTGGCGCCCTTATACGGCTTCTTCTTGGACCGCACAGAGTACCCATTTGCTCCCGCAAGTCCAGCATCGTAGTGCTTTTCTTTGCCAGACTTGGGGACAGCAGGGTCATCTGCGACCTGAAGTGGGGCCGCATGTGAGTCTTCTCCATCGTCTTGGGCAGCAGAGAACACTTCTTCCAGATCTTGGAGAGGAGCAACAGTTTTGGGCCTCCACTCCCTGCGGGCCTTCTTCGTACCGGCTCGCTTCTGGACCGGACTTGTGCTTCCGTCAGAGAGCATCTCTTCAAATGCTTGCTGGTCGAAGCGAACAACCAGTATCTGTTGCGTGGAGCCGAGTTTGGCTGCGTCCGATTGCATCACCAACTTTTCAGCAGTGGAGAAGTTAGTCCCCAGCAGAGTCGCCATCTTGTTTGCCATTGATTATCAAAGAACAGAACAGTTTTATGGGAGGTCTGAACTTTAATTCACAATTACAAACTCGCTTGTACAAAAGAAATCCTAGGAACAAAACCTAGGAAAAGCAATCTAAGTACAATTTTTTAATTTGGATTCTGGGGGGTGACGGTAGAGGCTCGGGAAAGTGCTATCAACTCTGCCTTACTCATTGGACGATCGAACGCAACCTCGGCTCCGGCGAAGAAATGCTCTCTCTTTGCTCAGATCTGTCTCTGTGTTGCTCTGCGTGTGTGCAAAAGGAATAATCCCATGCTATTTATAGGAATTTGTTATGAGTGGGGTGTACATCCACATGGCCACAACCTTGTAACTGCACCTTGAGAAGTGGGCAGTTAGGGATTGGTTAAGATTAATCTTTATCTGTTTGTTGTAATAAATCTAGACTGTTATGTTGGTTGAAATAAATTTGAACTGCTATGATATGTTGGTTGCAATAAATTCGAGTTGTTAAGACTTAGTCAACTTCTGCCACGTGTCCCAACTGCCACTATGTTGTGAGCCGCATGAAGGACTATCCCCATGTCTGAGCCGCATGAGGGTGGCTACATAATCGAGCGCATGAGGGTGGCCTGATAACCGAGCCGCATGAGGGTGGCCTCATAACCGCATAAGCACTTTATGAACCGGGCCGCATGAAGACCCACCAAACAGAGCCGCATAAGCTCTTATGAACTGGGCCGCATGAAGACCCACCAAACAGAGCTGCATAAGCTCTTATGAACTGGGCCGCATGAAGATCACACAGGCGATCCGCATAAAGAACTTTCTTGGAATTGGTGAACTGTGCCAGCTATCATAAAGATTTTCTTATCTTTTTATGAGCATGTCGCGTCTCTTCTTTATGTCAGAGCCATCATTGCTGTCACTTTGTGTCAGAGCATTAATGGCTAGCTGTATAAGCCTATTTCGAACCGCATAGGGCCACGTGGTTCCTTCTGAGCCGCATAAAGCTTTCTGAGCCGCATAGAGCTCTGAGGGATTTTTGAGCCGCATGAGACCCCCCAAGTTCTGAGCCGCGTGGAGTTTCTGGGCCACATAAGAATTTATTATTCTTTTCTATGCTTCTACAGTTGGAAGATGCTAACAAAAAAGGTAGATGCTAACTCCCCCAAAACGATGAGAGTCAACTATGGCACATGAGACTCGGTCATGCAAACATGGACACAATTTCAAGATTATCCATGAAAAAACTGGTACGAGGCTTACCGGACATAGTCTTCAAGAAGGATACGGTATGTAGTGAATGTGAAAAGAACAACGCTATCCGATCTACTTGTAAGTCCGAAAATATTGTAAGTACCACTAGACCTCTACAATTACTACATATGGATCTATTTGGGCCTAGTAGAATTGATAGCCTAGGTGGTAAGTTATATGCATTTATAATAATAGAAGATTTCTCTAGATACACGTAGGTATATTTTCTCGCAAGCAAGAATGATGCATTATCTGAATTCGTCACATTTTTTAAGAAAGTTCATAATGAGAAAGGATTCATGATCACTTATATTCGAAGTGATCATGACTACGAATTTGAGACTGCAATGTTTGAGCAATTTTGTGACACACAATGATATTTGCATGAGTTCTCCTGTCCTATAACTCCACAACAAAATGGAGTTGTAGAATGTAAGAACAAAACTCTATCTGAAATGGCTAGAGTAATGTTGAATCAATTTAGTCTACCCAAATATTTTTAGGTAGAAGCTGTCAATACAGCTTGTTATGTTATCAATAGGGTTCTGATTCGACCTAAATCGAAGAAAAATCCCTATGAGTTATGGTTTGATAGAATACCCACAGTTTCTTATTTCAAAATCTTTGTTTGTAAATGTTTTATTCTTAATACTAAAGATAATTTGGGTAAATTTGACGAAAAGGCCGATGAGGATATCTTTTTAGGTTATGCTTCCAAAAACAAAGGGTATCGAGTCTTCAACATAAAGTCAATGATCATCGAACAATCAATGAACGTCACCTTCGATGAATTAAACTAACAGACGATCAACGACAATGATGATGAAGACACTAGTACACCAAGCAAGGCATCTACAGAACCAGAAATCGGAACTAGCTACCTTAAAAGTCTATCAAAAAGAATAAAGTTTATGACTGACCACCCCAAGGACCTGGTAATAGGTGAGATCACCCAGGGCGTAAGCACTCATTCCTCTACCAGAGATATAGCTTCTTGTGTTGGATTTATTTTACAGTTAGAACCTAAGACTATTGAAGAAGCATGTAGTGATAACTATTGGTTAGATGCTATGCAAAAGGAACTAAACCAATTTGAAAGGAATCAAGTTTGGGAACTTGTTCCCAAGCCCATTGATCATCCGATCATTGGCACCCACTGGGTATTCCGAAATAAATTAAATGAGAATGGTTTAGTCACTCATAACAAGGCTCGATTCGTAGCTCAAGAATACAACCAAGAGGAAGGTATCGACTGCGATGAGACCTATGCCCCAGTTACGAGATTAGAATCCGTTTGCATGTTATGTACATTTGCATGTTTTCATAACTTTAAAATTTTTCAAATTGATGTAAATAGTGCTTTTCTTAATGGTTTCATAAAAGAAAAAGTTTATGTAGCTCATCCTCCAGGTTTCACTGATTTTAGAAACCCTGATTTTGTATGCAAGTTGAAGAAAGTCCTATACGGTTTGAAACAGGTCCCTCATGCCTGGTATAACTGTTTAAGCTCTTTTCTACTTGATAATGGTTTTTCAGAAGTCAAGGTTGGCACTACACTGTTTATAAAGTCTTCAAATAGAAATATTTTTTTAATTTAAATTTATGTTGATGATATTATCTTTGGATCTACTGATAAATCTCTTTGTCAAGAATTCTCTAACTGTATGCAGAATGAGTTTGAGATGAGCATGATGGGAGAACTCAAATTCTTTCTTGGACTGCAAATCAAACAAACCAACAATGGGACGTTCAAAAACAAAGCCAAGTACACAAAAGATTTGCTAAAGAAGTTCGATCTGGAATCCTTCAAACCCCTTGGCACTCCAATGGCAACTTCAACCAAGCTCGATGTAAATAAACGAGGCAAACCGGTCTACATACGTAAGTATCGACGTATGATTGGTAGTTTACTCTATTCAACTGTTAGTCATCCTGATATAATGTTTAGTATTTGCTTGTGTGCAAGATTTCAAGCTAACCCTAAGGAATCACACCTGTACGCAGTTAAGCATATCAACCGATACCTTAAAGATACTTCTTCTATCGACTTATGGTATCCTAAAACTACGTCCTTTGACCTAATCAGTTATTCGGATGCTGATTTTGCTGGATGCAAAGTGGATAAAGAAAGTACTAGCGGCACGTGTCATTTCCTAGTTAAGGCTCTAGTCTCTTGGTTTTGAAGAAAGTAAAATTCTGTTGCATTATCAACTGCTGAGGCTGAGTTTATCGCCGTAGGACGTTGTTGTGCAAAAATTTTGTGGATAAAGCAGACCTCAGAAGACTTTAATTTACACTACACACATACCTATTTTTTGTGACAACACTAGAACTATCAACTTGAATAAGAATCCTGTATGTCACTCTTGAAGTACGTGTAGGCAACTCTAGAGGGGGTGAATAGAGTATGTGTTGATAATAACCAATTAAAAAAACTCTATTCATGTCCAACCAACAAAAATAATAATCAGAGTATAAGTGCGAAATATAAATAGAGATCAGAGCAGCATACTCAAACACAGCAGTTTTTAACTTAGTTTCCCTCGTGGAGGACTAGTCCATGCCTGAGAACTCTAGCTCAGGTTTGAAATCCACTATTTGTGAAATAGCGCACAACCACGTGCCTTTACTCAGAAGAGCAAGCCAACTTCTTACAGATTTACGGATGGCAAAACTTGGAATTGTCCAAGTGACTTCTTTTGAAACTCTTGCACACAAACTTCTAGTTGACTCGCACTGAGCACCTTGGGGGCTTGGAAAGTTTTGTGGCTAGTTAGATGAGAAGAATAAGCTCTTAAATATATAAGCTATAGGAGAAGAGAAGATGAGATGATTGGATGATTAAAAATGAGAGAAATCAAGGCCTATATATACTAGTCCAGAGAGGTAGAGTTCGGCCAGAACACTGTCCCAAATATTCAAATATTTAGCCGTTAGGCAACTAGCAACCAGCAAGCCCTAAAAATTAGGTCCTAAAATTAAGGGACAGAGTTCGGCCCGAACTCTGTCTCTTAGGGGACAAAAAGTTCAAGTGGGCTATTTGGGCTTGGCAAGTTTTGGAGTTTGTTTGGTGGAGCTTGGTTATTAAGTCTAGGGTTGAGATACTCAGTGCGACTCAACTTACAATAGCCTAGACTTAATAAAAAGTAAAAATACAGACTCAGAGTACAAGTAACAGCAGCACTGTCGAAGCAATCGTCGATGGTGTTTGTCTTAAACTGATATGTGATGATGTTCTATTTTGGAGCTTGATGTGTCAAATTGGATTATAACAAATATCATCTTGTTAATTACCAAGATTAGGTTGACTGCGATCCAGTTTGGGTCAACAATCTCCTCCATTTTTATAATTGACAAAAATACGATATTTGTATGTCGCGACATTCATACCTGGACACATGGAATAAAGACAATAGCTCCCCCGTAGAAGAACATGTCGACTCCCCCGTAAATAGATATGTCCTGAGCCAAATTCTAATCCAAGCAAGCACAACATAATATATATATAGAAGCTCAAAGCATATATCAAGTATTTCCAAAGCAAATATCCAGTATTCTCCCCCTTCATTATTTAGCAAAATGAAATAATGGCTCCCCCATAAAAATAGACAAAGTGAATGCATGCAATCACACAACTAGGAACCATAACCATAAAGAGAGAAATTACTAGTAGTTTTATACCTCAATATTAAACCAAACTGCATAGTTTTGAAAGAAATACAATGCATGAAGAAATACTACAACTAAAAGTTTTACAAACTACTACATAAAGCGTAATGAAACTACAGGCTAACATCAGCAGCATCAGCAAGTAATAAACCACGACCATCATGGAGCACGGGATGGACCAATAGAGTCTGAAGGATGGCTGGCAGAGCGAAGAGGGTCAACAAATGCTGCATCCGGGTCTAGATACTGCCTGACCCATGTGTCGTCAAGACGCTAACCTTCGCGAGAAGGGTCCCGTACTATAGGAAACGACATAGTAGGATGGGTGGCCAGGGTGTACTGGAGGTCGTGCAGCGAGTTGCTAGTAGCACTCATCTGAAGGATGGTGTGGTAGTCCAACTGGGTCCAGCTGTCTTCCAAACGGAAGCGATCGTGCAACATCGCCTGGATGGAGTCAAGAGTAGCAGGAGGCTCGATCTTATGAGCATCAGGAGCATCAGAGTCAGAGGATACAGTAGCAGCAATAGTCCTACGTGCCTTAGACAGAGAGGCAGGAGCAGGTAGGAACTGAAAGTCATCAAGAGGGACGTTGAAGGCACAAAAAATCTTTGGAAGGTACATGGCATAAACCAAGGATTTTGGTTTCGGTCTTGTACGAATCATCTAGTCCATCGTCGTGCGAAGGAAGTTGAACATAAGACAAAAGTGCAGATGATATAGAGCCGAGATCTCAAGATAAGTGACTTCATCGGTGGATCCCGGTTTGGACAAGATCGAAGAAAAGATGATCCGATGGAGTTCATAAAAATAGTTGTTGAGATATTTGACTCGAAGCTTACGAGGACGTGTGTTAGGATAACACAACGCATCCTTGAAACCCTCAAGAGTGGTATCACCAGGAAATTAGAACTGTCGGGCATCAACAAGTTTTTCCCAAGTGTTGGGTTCAGGGAGGTCAAGGTAATCGGCTAGTTCAAAATCGTCAAAAGATATGTCAATGCCGACGACACGGGAATAAATCCTAGTGTCGTCATGAGTTAAATTACAGTAAAACATCTGTATGGCATTGAGATAGACAAGAGATGAAGTAGTGACGAGTTCATCAAGGCATAAATCGTGAAAAGTGCGTCATATACCAAAAAAATTATGAAGTTTATCGGATGGCCCGGGAATACACTACGTGAGCGGAAGTCTATGTACCACTCATTGGATGCATCCAATGCGACAAAAATTTGCTCATTATAGGTGTTGGGATTTGGCGGAGGTGGTGGATTGAACAAAGGAGGAGGAGGGTTAGATGAAGATGCTCCCTCACTTCTCAACCTCTTTCCTATACCAAATTTTTTTGGAGCTATTGATAATGTAAAGATGAATTTAAAATTGAAGTAGATGAAAAAAATTATACCTCACAAAAGTAGTTGGAGATGGAAGAGATCCAGCAAAAACCCTTAAATCTTGAGTTTGGGGAAAGATAGCCCTAAGATTTGAGTTTTCTCGGGTTAGGGTTTGAGGAGCAAGGTTTTGAGGGAGGTAGAAGAAGAGAAAAGTGATGTGAGAGAAAGAGAGTTTGGGTATATGAACATTAGGGACAGTAGCTTGGGTTAAATCGTGGCCGTCAGATCAAAAATTGGATGGCTAGGAGCCGTTGGGGGTTCTGGAAACAGGCACACAGAGTTCGGATCGAACACTGTGTAGGTCAGAGTTTGGCCCGAGTTCTGTGGCTCTGGCTCAGAACATAGAAAATGTTTTAAAAACGAAAGTTCTGATAGATAGATTCTTGAATTTGAAATATAGAATGTTACAAGCCATAAAAATAGTACTGCCATATAATAAATATTCTTTAAAAGGATGATCATTACAGTGTAACTGCTTTAGGTTAACTGTAGGGGCCGGATTCCAGCTAGCGCTAGTCCGAAGACTAGTGCACCGTGTTGCTTAGGCTTTTATGTCTTGTTGTCTGAAGGGCCCTTTCGACTTGTACCCAAAGCAATGTTACCATGAATGATGTACGTTATAACCGTTATTTATGCAGGTACAACTTATTGTATGACAATTTCATCCAAAATTTCTAACTCTCGACAAAGAAAATTAAAGCGCTCTTCAGCTAGTGGTTTTGTAAAGAAATCTTCTAGCTGATGTTCAGTGTCAATGAATTCTAAGTTAATAGTGCCGTGCTATTGATGATCACGCAAGAAATAATGTCTATTTTCTATATGCTTTGTGCGTGAGTGATGTACTGGGTTCTTGGTCAAATTTATTGTACTAGTGTTATCACAGAAAATAGGTATGTGCTTGAATAATAAGTTATAGTCTTCAAGAGTTTGCTTCATCCACAGAATCTGTGCACAACAACCAGCTGCGATGTACTTTGCTTCTGTTGTGGATAGTACAACAAAATTCTGCTTCTTGCTAAACCATGAGTCTAAAGTCTTTCCTAACAAATGACATGTGCCGCTGGTACTCTTACGGTCGACTTTGCATCCCACAAAATCAACATCGAAATATCCGATTAATTCAAAGGAAGTGGTTTTGGGATACCAGAAGCCTACCGTAATCGTTCCTTTAAGATATCTAAAGATACGTTTAACAGCGGTCAGTGTGATTCTTTAGGATTAGCTTGTTATCTAGCACATAAGCAAATGCTAAACATAATATCGGGATGACTAGAAGTTAAATACAATAGACTACCAATCATATCTCGATACTTACGTTGATCGACCGGTTTGCGGCTTTCATCAGGTTCCAGCTTTGTGGTAATAGCCATAGGAGTGCTGATAGGTTTGATGTTGTCAAGCTCGAACTTTTTTAGCATATCCTTTGTATACTTCGACTGACTGATGAAGACGCCTTGCGAGTATTGTTTGATTTGCAGTCCAAAGAAGTAGTTGAGCTCCCCATCTTGCTTATCTCAAACTCGTTCTGCATACACTTGGCAAAATATTTGCATAGACCCTCATTAGTAGACCCAAATATGATATCATCTACATAGATTTGTACTAACAAAATAGTATTATCTAGGGATTTTATGAAAAGTGTAGTATCAATTTTCCCTTTTGAAAAACCTTTATTAAATAATAAAGTACTAAGGCGTTCATACCAAGCTCGAGGAGCTTGTTTGAGGCCATAAAGAGCTTTCTTAAGTTTAAAAACATGGTCGAGAAATTTGTGATTTTCAAAATCAGGGGGTTGCTTGACAAAAACCTCTTCTTTAATAAAACCATTTAGAAAGCACTTTTCACATCCATTTAAAAAAGTTTAAAGTTTTGAAAATTTACAAAGGCGCAAAGCATCCGAATTGATTCAATTTGTGCAACAGGCGCATACGTCTCATCGTAGTTGATATCCTCCTCTTGGTTGTATCCTTGAGCTACAAGACGAGCCTTGATGTGAGTGACCGAACCGTCCTCATTAACTTTGTTGCGAAAAACCTATTTGGTACCAATGATTGAATGATCAGCAGGTCTAGGAACAAGTTCCCAAACATGATTTTATTCGAATTTGTTGAGTTCTTCTTGCATTACAGATATCCAAAATTCATCGTTAAAAGCTTCTAAAACATTTTTAGGTTCAATTTGAGAAATAAAAGCCGTGCTAGCAATAGAATCTCTTAAAGAAGATCGAGTAGTTACCCCTGTCGATACCTCACATATAACCAAGCTTTCTAGATGCAAAGGTTTGTATTGGAACTTCTTTTGTAAGCTCTCCAGAGAACTGGTTTCGGGTGGTGTATCCATATGAGTGGATGTTGATGGTTCATCATCATCGGGAATGACAGCTGTACTATTGTCCTCATCAAAAGTTACGTTAGTAGACTCTTCAACAATTATAGAGCATTTGTTGAACACTCTATATCCCTTAATCTTGGCAGCATAACCAAGAAGAATACCTTAGTCAGATTTGGCATCAAACTTTCCTAAGTTGTCTTTGGTATTCAGGATAAAGCAGCGACAGCCAAACACTCGAAAGTAAGAAATATTTAGAGTTCTACCAAATCAAAGCTCATAGGGTATTTTTTTTCGAAATAGGTCGAATGAAAACCTTATTCAAAATATGGCACGCTGTGCTGACAGCTTCTGCCCAAAAATATTTCGGAAGAGAAAATTGATTCAGCATAACTCTAGCCATATCGCCAAGAGTCCTATTCTTTCGCTCCATAACACCATTTTGTTGAGGAGTTCTAGGACAAGAAAACTCATGATTAAAGCCATTTAAATCACAAAAATTTTCATAATCAGAATTTTCGAATTCGCCACCATGATCACTTCGGATACGAGTAATCATGTAGTCTTTTTCGTTTTGGACCTTTTTAGCAAAAACTTTGAAAACTGAAATGGTATCACTTTTATTTACAAGAAAGAAAACCCAAGTGTATCTTGAAAAGTCATCAACAATAACGATAGCATAGAGTTTCCTGCCAAGATTGACTACTCTACTAGGACCAAATAAATTCATATGGAGTAATTACAATAGTCGAGTAATACTTACAGTGTTGATGGATTAAAAAGAAGATTTTGTAGCCTTATTTTTTTCACATTCGACACATACCGTGTCCTTTTTTAATGTGATTTCAGGCAATCCTCTTACTAGCTTCTTGGTAGATAGTCTTGATATGGTGTCCATGTTAGTATGACCAAGACGCTGATGCCATAATAATCTATCATCTTTGTGGGCGTAAAGGCATCTACCTACAATGTTAGTATCTCAAGATAGATAGAAAATATCTATGTTACCTTCCCTTATCCCTTCGAAAGCGATGTCTCCAGATGATCTATCATAGATAATGCATTTAGTTTTATCGAAGTTAATATCGTATCCATGATCAGCAAGATGACTAATGCTGAGCAGGTTATGCTTTAACTCAGTCACTAAACAGACATCCTTACTAATGGGAGAAGGAGTATAACTAATTGTACCGTTACCTATGATATAGCCTTTCAGATTGTTGCCGAAGGATACATATCCTTCCCTTTTCATCGATAGTGTTACGAATAGATTAGTATCTCCAGTCATATGTCGTGAGCACCCATTATCGAGAATCTATTTGCTTCTAGTTTGAGAAGGAAGGTCCACCTACACCACGAGTAGATGTGACCTTTGGTACCCAGATTCTTGTGGGTCCTAAAACGTTAGTCTTCGGTCCCCATGCATATAGATTAATATCCACTAGTTTTCTAATTCTACATTATGGTGACATGTGTCCATGTAAACCATAGTAAGTACATGTAGCATACATATTGGTATTGGGTGCAGGATGATAGTGGTGTCTATATGTGGGTGTAGGATGATGATAACTACGTGCAGTAGTAGGATGATGATAATAACTGTGTGTACTAACAGGATGATGGTAATTATTACTTGTAGCAGCAGGATGATGATAACTACATGTGTATGTTTTACGTGCTGCATGGGAGTAGGTATACATGAAGGCATGTTTTTGTGTGGTATGTGGATGAGTGTTCTTGTAATGACGTGCTCTCTTTTGTTGAGCTGTCTGGTGTTTAGTATAAGTGTTATGATTATGAGACTGAGTTTGAGTTTGAATAACCTGTTTACCCAGTCTAATCTCTAATTTCTTAGAGGTAGCATGCAACTCATCACATTTAGCAGTAAGACTATTTATTCTACCAGTAGTAATCTTGTACTTGTTCTTTCTCTTCAGCTAGTTCTTTATTTAAAGTAGTGATATCATGTGTTTGCTTCTCTATAATAGATTCGGCATCGTGTAAGCTTAAATTCAACTTAGATACTTCCTCAGTGTTTTTCGTGGCTGTAGTGTTTCTATCATTTTCCAATAAGCATGAAAGTCTATGGATCTCAACTTCATCAGCCGTGATTTTATTCTTAGCATGTTTATATTTGTTAATAACCTTTTTGTGGTCTTTAAGTAGATCACTAAAGGCATCACCTAGTTTATCAAAAGAAAAGTCAACAAGAGAATCATTTACCTTATCTGAAGTTGCCATTAGGCAGACATTTGTCGTGTCTTACGGAGAGTCCTCTTCTTCATTTGAATCACTGGCCTTGCTTTCGTGCCAGATGCTAGTATTGGCATACTTTCTTGAGGTGGGCTTCTTGTATGGCTTTTCGTATCTGCTTCCTTTCTTTGCTACAGGATAATCTTTTCTGACGTGTCCCGTCTTCTTGTATCTGAAGTAGGTGGGTTCTTCCTCATCATCTTTTTGTTTCTTCTTCTTTCGGTTGAAGCATAGGAACTTCTTGAAATTTTGAACCATGAGTGCTTGATCGTCATCTTCAGAATCATCATCTGTTTCCTCTGAAATGGTTCTTCGGCGATGAGCTCTTAAGGCAATTTCTTTTTCTTTTGGAGCAGTTTCTTCAAAATCTTTGAGGTCGAGCTCATGCGTCATCAGCTTGCCCATCAGAGTTTATAGCGACATGGTCATAAAATCATTTTTTTCGATAATTACTATGACCATGGGGTCCCAGTTCTTCGGCAATCCTCTTAGCACTTTGCGTATCTTCTCATGGTTGGAATATATTTGCCAAAGGAAGATAGAGGGTTGACGATGTCGAGGAATCTGGTGAGCATCTGAGAAATTGTCCCATTTGGCTTTATTTTGAGTGCCTCGTATTCTTGTGTCAGACGGTTGATCTTTGATTCTTTAACCTGTGTGGTTCCTTCATGAGTTACCTCCAGAAGCCTCCATACTTCGTGTGAGGTAGAGCATGTAGAGACCCTGTTGAATTCAGTCTTGTCTATTGCACAAAAGAGAGCATTAATAGCCCTAGCATTTAGACTTGTCTGTTTCTTTTCCAGGTTGAAATATTTGTCGTAGGGTTTTTCAATAAGAGTCCCCTCGACAGCTATTCCGGCAGGTTTATTGTAACCATCCGTGATGATGGTCCACAGATCAAAGTCTAGAGACTTGAGATAAAAAATCATCCTAGTTTTCTAATAGGTGTAGTTAGTTCCATAAAATAGGGGTGGCCTATTTGTGGACTGTCGCTCACCATAGTTGGAAAAGGAAGGTTGTGTGGTTGCCATGGATCATCTCTAGGAAGTTAATCCAATATAAGAGAACAGAGCTCTGATACCAATTGAAGTACGTATAGACAACTCTATAGGGGTGAAAAGAGTATGTGTTGATAATACCCAATTAAAAATTAACTCTATTCAAGTCCAACCAACAGAAATAATAATAAGAGTATAAGTGCGGAATATAAATAGAGATCAGAGAAGCATACGCAGATACAACAGTTTTTAACATGGTTTCCCTCGTAGAGCACTTGTTCAGGCCTGAGAACTCTAGCTCAGGATTGAAATCAACTATTTGTGAAATAGCGTACAACCACGTGCCTTTACTCAGAAGAGCACGCCAACTTCTTACAGACTTGCGGATGGCGAAACTTGGAATTGTCCAAGTAGCTTCTTTAGAAACGCTTGCACATAAACTTCTAGTTGACTCGTACTGAGCACCTAGGGGGCTTGGGAAGTTTTGTGGCTAGTTAGATGAGAAGAATAAGCTTCTAAATGTATAGGTTATATGAGAAGAGAAGATGAGAAGATTGGATGATTAAAATCAAGCCCTATATATACTAGTCCACAGAGGCAGAGTTCGGCCAGAACTCTGTCCCAAATATTCAAATATTTAGCCGTTGGATAGTGAGCAACCAACAAGCCCTAAAAATCAGGTCCTAAAATTAAGGGACAGAGTTCGGCCCAGACTCTGTGTGGGGCAGAGTTCGGCCCGAACACTGTCTCCTAGGGGACAGAAAGTTCAAGTGGGATATTTGGGCTTGGCAGATTTTGGAGTTTGTTTGGTGGATCTTGGGTATTAAGTCTAAGGTTAAGATACTCAGTGTGACTCAACTTACAATAGCCTAGACTCAATAAAAAGTAAAAATACAGACTCAGAGTATAAGTAACAGCAGCACTATCGAAGCAATAATTGATGATGTCTGTCTTGAACTGATATGTGATAATGTTCTATTTTGGAGCATGATGGTGCTTGATGTGTCAAGTTGGATTATAACAGATATCGTCTTGTTAATTAGCAAGATTAGGTTGACTGCGATCCAGTTTGGGTCAACAACTCTCGCACTAAGCATATTGAGATTCGGCATCATTTTCTCAGAGACCATCAAGCAAATAGAGACATCAATTTAGAATATATAGATACAGAGAAACAATTTGCTGACATCTTTACAAAACCTTTAGCGGAAGATCGATTCAATTATTTACGTCAAGAATTAGAAATTTTATATATCAATAATATTAATTGATTTTATCTTATTAATTACCTTTCTATTTGCAAAAATTATTTTCCAGACAAGCCTACAAAGGGTCTGTCTATCACCACGGCTACGCTAAAGCGAAATGGTATTTAAGTGTTCTCTAGTGAACCTCCTTTAGCTGGGACAGTACCCCTACAACTGATCTGAGACAGTCGCTGCCTAACAAAATTTAATTCATAAAATAATATTAATTATATTAATTAAAATATAAAATTACTAATCTTGGAATTAAATAATTGAAAAGGAACAATAAATACAAAGTAACATTTGAATTCTGTAAAAAAAATTACCTCAACAGAGTTCTAGGCGAACTCGTCCCGAATTCGGCCCGAGTTTGGCCCAAACTCGGTTGGTGTCAGGTTTTAAACAGAACCTGAATGACCCCATTTGTATTTCCTTTTCCTTTTCCTCCAAACAGAAGCACAACAGTCACAAAAAATATGCCAAACCCTAGGTTTTCATCTCTTGATTCCTCCCTACTCCTTTGGAGTTTTGCTTCAAAACTTTGGATTCGGGCGTAGAATCTCCTCATTTTCCATATACTATATTTTGAAAAGGCATAATCTCTTCTATCTTTCCGTTTCTCAATTTTTCAATTTCATAGAAATTTTCTATTTTCTATTGAAAATGATGCCTAGAATGGATAATCCTTTCAAAAGAAAGAAGATGGCTAGTGAAGAAGCCTCATCTTCTAATCCTATCCAAGGATCTCTCTTTTCGCCCATCCAAACAGACGTCGGGACATTCAATGAGTTTTTTTTAAATTCTAGAACAATCTTTGCTATGGTATGCGAATTTTTTAATTCATAATATTTGCCCCGGTGCACCGATAAAGTGGACGATCTTTCCGTCTCACAAATCTTATTTTAAAACTTTAGGATTGCATAATCTTGTTACACATTTATTTCTTATTGCCAGAAATGCAAGTCAGCTATTTTACTGCAATGTTACTTTAGCTGATAATGATTATATTGTGAAAAGTCGTGTTGTCGACATTGATATTCAATTCAATGATAACGATTTAGCGACAATCCAACAAATTCCAAACGTAGGTGAGCCGCTTGTCGATATCATTGATTTTGAATTCCCCAATGACATGACTTTGAAAAACTTTAAGTATCAAGTTTGTGCTACTGATCCAGTCCGTCCCGACAAGTTCAAAGCCATAAACCTGAACTTATTTTTCTATAGTTACATCGGATTATCTATTCCACTATACTACCCAAGTCTATTTCAAAAGACAATGTAACGAGTCTTGAATTATCTGCTATCTATCACATTCATCATGGGATTCTATTTTATGTCCCTAAGGCTATTATCCAGATGATGGCTAGGTGTCGCGAGAGGAACGAATCTTCTCTACGCGATGATCCTTCTTATCATCTTTCAACGTTTTGAGATTGACTTGTCATCTTATGCTCGTGACACTAAGCCCAAGCATCTACAGCTATCTCATCACAGTGCCTCTATTCCTCCTGCTCCTCCTACTGTTGTCACGACCCGCACCCTGTATAGGGGCACGAGAAGTGGGTACGTCCAGCCTACGCCGTAGTGTCGGCGGTAGAACGCTATCCTAGGTCAATCATCTAACAATATAAAAGTACCTGTACAGTTTATACTCTCCGAATGGAGGTGACAAACAGAATACAATCTCAATCACATCTAGGTAGAAGAATGAAAGATAGATAGATAGACAGTAACTCAAAGAGAACAGTAGAATAGATGAAATAAGTCTAAGTGTCTAGGATACATAACATCCAGAAAGTCAACTCATAATACAAATAAGTCTAAGAGTCTAAATATCTCAACATCTCAAAATACAACTCAGAGGTGAGACAAAATAATAATATAGAAAAGACTGTCTAGCTAAACTAGCCTAGACTACTGGGGCAACATCCTCAGCTGCAGGTGGATCCTGCTGAGGGTCCACAACATAAGTATCATCTAGTCCTGCTCCATAATAGGTAGACACCAGGGCCTCATCCTCATCCTCTGTAATATTTTCAACAGGTCCAGTCAGGACAGGAACGAGCATAATACATCTCACACAGTGCATAGTATGATAGGAAATATAAAGCATGCAATAGAGTAAAATACAGGAACTGCTGAAGGAAGATACATGTAGTAAAAGAGATAGCTGTAAAGGAAATATCTACTGTATATAGAGAACTATAAGTGGCTAGTGATATAGAGTACAAGATAGGCATGTGAATGGCTAGAATCTATACATGATTATACTACAGAGTTTGTACATGATTACACCACTTTGAAATTATTCACATGTCCACTTCTACTCTCCCGTTTCCCCAATCAATACACAAGGATCCATTCATGTTACGTTAAGATTCGTGATAAGCCCATAATTGGGTGATACGTGAGTGATTCATGAAGATTCATGAAGGCTCGGTGATCATGAGAGTACATGAGTCACTAGCTGATACATGAAGATACATGATAATAGAAGCATGAGATACATGATGTAAGTGAAACACACGTGACAAAAGTATCTGATGCTCCCGAGGGGGATAATATCTCATGAAAAGATCCATATAGAACCAATCCGTGATAACAATCGTGTCAGCATCAAGTAAAGTAATCTAGAGCAAGAATATAAATCCTGACAAATATGAAACGGTCAGAGAATGTACTCACCTGATAACTGAATGTCTGAAGAGGATATACTGTCTGAGGAGAGGTGTATAGCTCCTAATCAGAGCAATACAAGTCACAATGTATCCACAATGGTAAAAATAAAGTATACAATGCATACTACATGATTCTAGGTCAATCTGGTCAAAAGTCAACTCTTGGTCAACTCAACAGTCAAACTAGGTCACAGGAAGTCATACTAGGTCACTTAGAGTCAAACAAGGTCAAACAAGTCAAGGTTAGTCAAATATAGGTTAAAGTCAACTCTTGGTCAACATTCTAATCAAACTAGTCAAATACTAGTCAACATGATCAATCTGGGTCAAGTCTAGGTCAAACTTAGACCAACTAAGGTATTGGTCAAACAAAGACTAGTCAGTAAGGTAATTAGGTCAAACAAAGACTAGTCAATAAGGTAATTGGGTCAAACATGGTCAGACTAGTTAAACTAGTCATTTTTAGGTCAATTATGTCATGGTTTGACCAATAGTTGACTTTAGTCAACCATGGTCAACATTTTGGTCAACCTAGGTCTAGTAGGCCTAATGGTCTTTCCTAACTCATTGGCTATAGGCCAGAGGCTAGTAACTAGGTTCCATAGGCTAATACCATATAGGTATCTACCTTATACAATATATATATATGACTTACATACATATATATATAATATACTACTTAGGCCTATAGGCTATGTGTCATAGGTTTCCATATAAACCTATATTTAGTAAGTCATACATATATATATATAGATATCTATATATATAGATATACACAATCTATCTACTACCTATGTATCAATATGTGTATACCCTATATATATATAATACCAATCATTCTCATATATACATAATATATATACATATATAAATAGCTAACATATATACATATATATACATTTTCATATATATATAAAATATATATATATATATATATATATATATATATATATATATATATATATATATATATATATATATATATATATATATATATATATAAGCCCATAAATGTATACCCTCAACTATATATATACCAATATATATAGTTGTATATAATATAACATATATATATATATATATATATATATATATATATATATAGAGAGAGAGAGAGAGAGGGAGAGAGAATTAGAGAGAGAGTGAGAGGGAAAAAGAGAGAGAGATGTGAGAGAGTGAAAGAGAGAATTAGAGAGAGAGTGAAGGAGAAAACAGTGAGAGAGAGGGACTTAGATGACACAGGAAAGGGGGGAGGGGTGTTCCAGTTTTTCTGGAACAGGAAATTGGCTCCCCACACACACACACAAAACACCCACAAACCTACATATATACATACATGTATATACACATGTATATACATGTATACATCCTAAAATCTCACCTACACACTCACATACACATATACTATCTATACATATACTGAAATACACATATACATGCATAAATCACAATAAAAATCGATTTGAAATTTATTTTGAAAAACTGGGAAAAATCCCAAAATTTGGAAATAATAGCATTGTGTATTCGAAAACAGGTAAACCCAAATACGCACACAAAACCGAGCTAAGGCTCGAACCTAAAGGTTGGTAAGTGATGCCCCAAGTGTCCTCTAGTGTCTAGGGGCCTGACACGACACCACGACACGAAATAATGTGTCCAATCACTCAAAAACCGAATCGGGTAAATCCTGATAAGCACACGCGTACACAGCGTCGTGCACGCGTTCCTCACGCTCGTGGACACACCACGAGACACGACACGTCTCGTGGTCATACACTCGTGTAGCCCACACATAGGGCTACACGATCCACACACTGATACGCGTCCACGACACTCCTGGACACGATACGAAACCCGTATCAGTCGTAAAAAACACGACTGGTACACACGTTCAGACCGCATCGTGCACGCGGTTGCACGTCTCGTGCTCGTGGCACAGGACACGACATATCTCGTGGTCGTGTCCTCGTGTTCGCCACTTGAAGGGATACACGCTCGTGTCACCACGAGGTGTCCTCGACTCGTGTCCACGCGACACGAAGGCCGTGTCTAAGTCGAATTTTCGACTGAAATGCGTACATGCACAGCAGTGCGTGTCCAGTGCGAGTGAGATTTCTCACTCGACACGACACGAGAAGTTGTGAGATTTTGGGGGCATGTTCGCAGACATTTCCCCCTCGTGTCCACCAATTTTAGCGTGTCCACGTGCTCTGTGCAGTGAGCACGAAGGGTATGGTAGCAGGGCATGCACGCGTGTGCTCGTGCAGTGGGTTCGTGTCCATTTTGGACACGGACACAGCACGAAAACGTGCTCAGTCCACTTGGGTTGTAACCTACAAGTCTAGGGCTACACAAAAATGTAATTTGTTTTGGAAAAACATAAAAACCAATCCTTTGTGGCATTTCATCAAACAAGGGTTTATAGCCTAGGATACGTGTCCGATACGGACACCAAACCAACTCTAATTTTCACCAAACTTGACCCACAGTTATGGTAGTCCTATATGCATGCATTTATGAAGAAAAATTAGAATATTAACTAGGTTTGAGGGCATTTACCTATTTGTGCAATTCCAAGGAAAAATCAATAAAGAGGGGGTGTGTGTCCTTCAACTTGGTGTGCCCAAAGCTCATAAATCCTTGCTAGCAAGCCCTAACTAGTATCCTCTAGTGTAGGGGAGTCCAATGCAAAAGACTAGACCCAATTTGGATCAAAATGATCAAGTTATGGTTTTGTGAGGGAATATGAATTTCTAGGTTTTTAATTCATATAAAATGATCATGAATGAGTGTGATGGGGTTATATAGGAAGGGGGTAGTGTTTGGCTGCCATGGGGGTAGGGGAGAGTGTCCTACCACCTTGCAAACTTAGCCCCTAAGTCTTTGACTAAGGGGTTAGATATTTAGGTTCTAAAATATCTAAAAAGTAATATCTAGATATTTATCAACCTAGATATTTCTAACACAAAAGCTAACATCTAACATTAGCCTCTAGGTTAGTGGCTAACCTCTAGATTAGTGCTAAACTAGGTTAGGGACTAACATGATACTAATGAACTAATTAAATAATAATAAATCACATAAATCCAAATAATTCCAAATAAATCCTAGAAAATTACCAAAATACCCTTTAGGCTAAAAAGCCCTAATTTGATGTTCTAAACCTATGGCTAGGCTCACATGATCATGGTTAGTCTCTAGGTTATGAAATCTCTATGGTTTACACTAGGGTTATATTAGTAGTTAACCAAATCACAAGCCATGACTTAGAAAATAGTTTTAAATTAACTAAAATCACCAAAAATCATATCATTACTAAAATACCATTAATAAATAATAAAAATAATAAATTTTCAAAAAATACCCTAATTTCAGAAAACTGGGTGTTACAAGTCTACCCACCTTAAAATAATTTCGTCCTCGAAATTTAGATGGTCGTACTCCTCCTAGGTCAGACCTCCAACAATCAGGGTCGAAGCTACTACCTAGCAACATACAAGGTTAACAAGTAAATATGGGTAGTAGACCTATATTGGGTCATGTCCAAAAATTGGCTGGCAGTTTTAGGCTATAAGGTGTCCTTAATTCAAATCGAAATCAAAAGTAACTCCATGGAGTAAATCAGGATGGAGTCTCGGGTCAGGAAAATTGTACTAAATAAATGAAGCACACGATGGTATGCCTGAGTGGGACACTAAGGTCATGGGTGTAGAGTGTCATGTCTAGGTCATGTATGTGAAATTAGTTTTGAGAAAACAACTAGTCTTGTGCTCCTAACTTAAAAGTCACGGTAATGTGCCTACGATGATCATAATTTAGAGTGGGAAAAGTCTATGTTACCTAAATTGAACCAAAAATTATGATGCAATAGTGGTACCAAGGGGATAGGTTAAATGGGACAGTCTGTGGTCTCATCTAGGTGCACTAGTCATTCTAGATCAAGACTGTCCTATGGTATCAAAACGTACAAGCAATCTAGGGTATCCTAATTGGGAAGGTAAGGGAACAACAATCATCAAGGCTATAGGGCCGTCTACCAACCTATATGAAAATTTGTCATTAACAAGTAAGTGAGAAATCATTAAAAGTTACTATTCCATAAAGTGGTAAAAGAAAATTGAAAATTTAGGCACAAACAATCACAAATAGATTTTAGTCTTGACACGATCTAAGTTGATCAATTTCAGGATAAATCGAGATTTGGGCAAGGTGAAAAATCAATGAAATCAAGTATGAGCACGAGCATCCAATGATGAAGATCCAGGTCATGATTAAATTTAATTCAACTGGATACGAATACGAGGTTCATAGGCGATAAAATAATTCCAAGGAGAATTGTCAAGGCTATTGCGGATAAGATTCTAGGGCAAGTTTAACTATGTCTCCATCCGCGTAGATTAATATATGAAAAAGTGAACCAAAACGCAATAGGTTGATCAGACCATCATGCGCCGGTTCTGATTAGATAATATGTTAGTGGGTGTACACCCAATAAAATATATCATGATCAAGCTCGAAAAGGATAAGCTTGTAAAACTAAGGATAAATTTATAGCATAAGATATAAGTAAGGGTGGAAATGATGAAAGAAGATACATAGTCCAAGATCCTTAACCAATCGGGTCAAGCATTCAAGGTAAGGTACAAGGTTAAGTATTCAAGGATTCAAGCAGAACACCATCACATGCCAGGTCGAAAGAATTGAGCCAAAGTGGATCTCTAATTGAAATAAGAATTAATTTAGTATCATGGTAGAGGTTATAGTTTAGCTATTTGACCAGAAAATCATATCAAGAAAATAGAGTACAAGGAGACGGGTTTTAGTGGGACGTGGAATACCTAGATGAAGGTAGGCTAGTCTTGGTCTTACATGCGAAATTTGTTGGGAGGTAACAGCTAGTATTATACTCTGAATATATAAGTCACGGTAAAGGACGTCCAATGATCTAGAATAGAAAGTGGGAGTTCAAGACGTGATAATTGATGCAAAAATTAAAGAAGATCAAATTAACCCATAGAATAAAATTAATCAGGAATCTAGTAAATAATTTAGGAACACAGCCCTAGGGATAGATAGGCTACTAGATGAATATAGTTAGGGTTCGATCAAATCAAAGGTCAAGGTTAGAAGGTCTCAGTAAGGTCTTGATTTGAGGAAATGTCGAGTAAGTCAGGTTTGGGATACAGTCACATAGTTTGGTAGAAAGAGTTTAAGCAAGATGCAGAAAATAGAGGGGACAGTTTATTTTAATGGAAAGCAATTAGCAAGAGGATTAGATGGCAAGAAATAGATGAGAGTTTTCTAATAAATGTGATTGAGTACCTTAAAATAAAAAAAATTAATCTAACACAAAGAAATTTAAATCAGCAACTACAAAAATTTCAAAATCATATACTAACACCAGGATTCAAAGTTCTACAGTGAATCCTCCAAAATCAAATTCAATCAAGGGAAAAGGAGTTTAAATCGTAATTCAAATGAGATTCTCAAGGGTCATCCCAGGAATCTCTCAAGATATCCTAACAATGATTGAGTATCCTCTCTCACTAAGCCTATTCCTCAAATCCTATCGCAGGCTGTAGTGATACTCTAGTTCGAATATCACTACATAAACTCGAAACCTGCATGGGCCACCACTAAAAATGTGTCACGACCCGCACCCTGTATAGGGGCACGAGAAGTAGGTACGTCCAGCCTACGCCGCAGTGTCGGCGGTAGAACGCTGTCCTAGGTCAATCATCTAACAATATAAAAGTACCTGTACAGTTTATACTCTCCGAATGGAGGTGACAAACAGAATACAATCTCAATCACATCTAGGTAGAAGAATGAAAGATAGATAGATAGACAGTAACTCAAAGAGAACAGTAGAATAGATGAAATAAGTCTAAGTGTCTAGGATACATAACATCCAGAAAGTCAACTCATAATACAAATAAGTCTAAGAGTCTAAATATCTCAACATCTCAAAATACAACTCAGATGTAAGACAAAATGATAATATAGAAAAGACTGTCTAGCTAAACTAGCCTAGACTACTGGGGCAACATCCTCAGCTGCAGGTGGATCCTGTTGAGGGTCCACAACATAAGTATCATCTAGTCCTGCTCCATAATAGGTAGACACCAGGGCCTCATCCTCATCCTCTGTAATATTTTCAACAGGTCCAGTCAGGACAGGAACGAGCACAATACATCTCACGCAGTGCATAGTATGATAGGAAATATAAAGCATACAATAGAGTAAAATACAGGAACTGCTGAAGGAAGATACATGTAGTAAAAGAGATAGCTGTAAAGGAAATATCTACTGTATATAGAGAACTATAAGTGGCTAGTGATGTAGAGTACAAGATAGGCATGTGAATGCCTAGAATTTATACATGATTATACTACAGAGTTTGCACATGATTACACTACTTTGGAATTATTCACATGTCCACTTCTACTCCCCCGTTTCCCTAATCAATACACAAGGATCCATTCATGTTACGTTAAGATTCGTGATAAGCCCATAATTGGGTGATACGTGAGTGATTCATGAAGATTCATGAAGGCTCGGTGATCATGAGAGTACATGAGTCACTAGCTGATACATGAAGATACATAATAATAGAAGCATGAGATACATGATGTAAGTAAAACACACGTGACAAAAGTATCTGATGCTCCCGAGGGGGATAACATCTCATGAAAAGATCCATATAGTACCAATCCGTGATAACAATCGTGTCAGCATCAAGTAAAGTAATCTAGAGCAAGAATATAAATCCTGACAAATATGAAACGGTCAGAGAATGTACTCGCCTAATAACTTAATGTCTGAAGAGGATATACTGTCTGAGGAGAGGTGTATGGCTCCTAATCAGAGCAATACAAGTCACAATGTATCCACAATGGTAAAAATAAAGTATACAATGCATACTACATGATTCTAGGTCAATCTGGTCAAAAGTCAACTCTTGGTCAACTTAACAGTCAAACTAGGTCACAGGAAGTCATACTAGGTCACTTAGAGTCAAACAAGGTCAAACAAGTCAATGTTAGTCAAATCTAGGTTAAAGTCAACTCTTGGTCAACATTCTAATCAAACTAGTCAAATACTAGTCAACATGATCAATCTGGGTCAAGTCTAGGTCAAACTTAGACCAACTAAGGTATTGGTCAAACAAAGACTAGTCAGTAAGGTAATTCGGTCAAACAAAGACTAGTCAATAAGGTAATTGGGTCAAACATGGTCAGACTAGTTAAACTAGTCATTTTTAGGTCAATTAGGTCATGGTTTGACCAATAGTTGACTTTAGTCAACCATGGTCAACATTTTGGTCAACCTAGGTCTAGTAGGCTTAATGGTCTATCCTAACTCATTGGCCATAGGCCATAGGCTAGGAACTAGGTTCCACAGGCTAATACCATATAGGTATCTACCTTATACAATATATATATATATATGACTTACATACATATATATATAATATACTACTTAGGCCTATAGGCTATGTGTCATAGGTTTCCATATAAACCTATATTTAGTAAGTCATACATATATATATATATATATATATATATATATATATATATATATATATATATATATATATATATATATATATATATATATATATAGATATATATAGATATACACAATCTATCTACTACCTATATATCAATATGTGTATACCCTATATATATAATACCAATCATTCTCACATATATACATAATATATATACATATATAAATAGCTAACATATATACATATATATACATTTTCATATATATAAAAATATATATATATATATATATATATATATATAAGCCCATAAATGTATACCCTCAACTATATATATACCAATATATATAGTTGTATATAATATAACATATATATATATATATATATATAGAGGGAAAAAGAGAGAGATGTGAGAGAGTGAAAGAGAGAATTAGAGAGAGAGTGAAGGAGAAAACAGTGAGAGAGAGGGACTTAGATGACACAGGAAAGGGGGGAGGGGTGTTCCAGTTTTCCTGGAACAGGAAATTGGCTCCCCACACACACACACAAAACACCCACAAACCTACATATATACATACATGTATATACACATGTATATACATGTATACATCCTAAAATCTCATCTACACACTCACATACACATATACTATCTATACATATACTGAAATACACATATACATGCATAAATCATAATAAAAATCGATTTGAAATTCATTTTGAAAAACTGGGAAAAATCCCAAAATCTGGAAATAATAGCACTGTGTATTCGAAAACAGGTAAACCCAAATACGTACACAAAACCGAGCTAAGGCTCGAACCTAAAGGTTGGTAAGTGATGCCCCAAGTGTCCTCTAGTGTCTAGGGGGCCTGACACGATACTACGACACGAAATAATGTGTCCAATCACTCAAAAACCCAATCGGGTAAATCCTGATACGCACACGCGTACACAGCGTCGTGCACGCGTTCCTCACGCTCGTGGACACACTACGAGACACGACACGTCTCGTGGTCATGCACACGTGTAGCCCACACATAGGGCTACAAGATCCACACACTGATACGCGTCCAAGACACTCCTGGACACGATACGAAACCCGTATCAGTCGTGGAAAACACGACTGGTACACACGTTCAGACCGCGTCGTGCACGCAGTTGCACGTCTCGTGCTCGTGACACAGGACACGACACATCTCGTGGTCGTGTCTTCGTGTTCGCCACTTGAAGGGCTACACGCTTGTGTCACCACGAGGTGTCCTCGACTCGTGTCCACGCGACACGAAGGCCGTGTCTAAGTCAAATTTTTGACTGAAATGCGCGCGTGCACAGCAGTACGTGTCCAGTGCGAGTAAGATTTCTCACACGACACGACACGAGAAGTTATGAGATTTTGGGGGCATGTTCGCAGACATTGCCCCCTCGTGTCCACCAATTTTGGCGTATCCACGTGCTCTGTGCAGTGAGCACGAAGGGTGTGGTAGCAGGACATGCACGCGTGTGCTCGTGCAGTGGGTTCGTGTCCATTTTGGACACGGACACAGCACGAAAACGTGCTCAGTCCACTTGGGTTGTAACCTACTAGTCTAGGGCTACATAAAAATGTAATTTGTTTTAGAAAAACACAAAAACCAATCGTTTGTGGCATTTCATCAAACAAGGGTTTATAGCCTAGGATACGTGTCTGATACGGACACCAAACCAACTCTAATTTTCACCAAACTTGACCCACAGTTATGGTAGTCCTATATGCATGCATTTATGAAGAAAAATCAGAATATTAACTAGGTTTGAGGGCATTTACCTATTTGTGCAATTCCAAGGAAAAATCAATAAAGAGGTGGTGTGTGTCCTTCAACTTGGTGATGCCCAAAGCTCATAAATCTTTGCTTGCAAGCCCTAACTAGTATCCTCTAGTGTAGGGGAGTCCAATGCAAAAGACTAGACCCAATTTGGATCAAAATGATCAAGTTATGGTTTTGTGAGGGAATGGGAATTTCTAGGTTTTTTATTCATGTAAAATGATCATGAATGAGTGTGATGGGGTTATATAGGAAGGGGGGGTAGTGTTTGGCTGCCATGGGGGTAGGGGAGAGTGTCCTACCACCTTGCAAACTTAGCCCCTAAGTCTTTGACTAAGGGGTTAGATATTTAGGTTCTAAAATATCTAAAAAGTAATATCTAGATATTTATCAACCTAGATATTTCTAACACAAAAGCTAACATCTAACATTAGCCTCTAGGTTAGTGGCTAACCTTTAGATTAGTGCTAAACTAGGTTAGGGACTAACATGACACTAATCAACTAATTAAATAATAATAAATCACATAAATCCAAATAATTCCAAATAAATCCTAGAAAATTACCAAAATACCCTTTAGGCAAAAAACCCTAATTTGATGTTCTAAACCTATGGCCAGGCTCACATGATCATGGTTAGTCTCTAGGTTATAAAATCTCTAGGGTTTACACTAGGGTTATATTAGTAGTTAACCAAATCACAAGCCATGACTTAGAAAATAGTTTTAAATTAACTAAAATCACCAAAAATCATATCATTACTAAAATACCATTAATTAATAATAAAAATAATAAATTTTCAAAAAATACCCTAATTTCAGAAAACTGGGTGTTACAACTGTACCACCTTCTCTATCTTAAACTTACCCTATGTTATTTGAGTGCCACCATCAGTATTTGGATGATATGTGGCGTGCTCAGCTAGATCAGAATAACTCTTGCCAGTATTTACGACTGAGACATTAAGGGAATAAGAGTTCCGTGATACCTGCCGGTTTCAGGCACTTGGAAATTCTTTTGCGGATCTATGTTTCGCTTAGACTGGTCAGCATGCTAGTTTTCTTCCATGAGATCCTACTATCTCTGGTTACCGCTATAAGGATGAGGCGGTTCATCAGTACTTCAACCCCAGTAATGCCTATAATTAGTACCGTAGTTCTGGTGCTACTCCACATCCGTCTCAAGGAGCTGGCACTTTTGGGGCTGGTCCTTCTAGACATGGTGCTGATGTTGATCGTGCTGACGATAATAAGGACTTAATCTAGACGCTGTAGTTCATTTTTCTAGATTTTATCCTTTTAGACTCTATTTATGTTTATGTATTCTTGGAAATATTCTCACATTCCAAGATCGTATTACTTTCTTTTATGCACATCTATGACTGTTTGAGATGCTGAGTTAGTTATTTCAAACCTTTTTTTATTATTATTATGCATTTTTCATATCAGTATGTATTGTCTCTTTTGGTATGCACTTATGCTTAGCATTATCTTTTAGCTATTGCTTCAAATCATAAATTGCCTGTGAAATTTATTTTATTTTTTTATTTATGTGTTTCTTCACTATTTGTTTCTTAAGCATAAATTACGGGAGAGCTTATCTCTTTGTAATTATTTTGCTAAGTGACAATGGGAAAGAAAATGATCTAACATCTTTTTCAGTATATTCTACCAAGAGGAGGCCGTACAAAACAAAGACAGTACCAAACAAATGTTTTGGTATTTTTCAAATCAAGACCAAGATGTTATATCGGTCAAGGTTTGTTAATTATCAAAATGGAGGAGATTGTTAGCCCATTGGTCATGGTCGAACAGAATTTTAATAATTGATCTAACCCTGTCTCGATATACGGGCTACTTGGACAAACTACTACAGATTGTGTCTGCTACCGTTTAAGAATTTGGAACTTGGAGTTGTGTTTGTCATCGCATCTGTATTGCAATTATCAATACATTTTCACATTTTATTGAGTCTAGGAATACATTATAAATCGTGTCGTACTGACAAATAAACTACCAAGAAACATTTTCAAAATATCTTTTTATTTTGAAAACAAGCCCAAAAACAAAGCCCAAACTACCTCCTAACTACTTGACCTTTCAGAAGCCTAAAACCTGAGTTGTCAACCCAAATCAAACCTATTCTGGCCTAGCAGAATTTGCCACAAATTTGCCCCGAGTTCGGCCCGAGTTCACCTAGTGGAACGTTGCTTTTTAAACCCAGTCTTCCCGCAGTTACGGATGCATCGGCTATATGCCGAGATTCTCTCATAGAATTCTTTTTGAATTTTGTCAGAATTCTGCCCAAATTCTTTCTTTGGAAATCCTATAAATAGAGAAAAAATTCTACCATTTCAACACACCAATTCACTTCCTTATCTATTATCTCTAAACTTACTAGGATCTTCCAAAGCCCTACTACGCTTTCAATTTTAAATCCTATGTCAGTTACAATCCTCTAGTCGATTTACCAGGACTGGATTAGTAGAAGTTGCAAGGATTTCGTATAAAAACTTATTATTTTTCTATAGTAGATTTCAACCGAGTCCTGGAATTCTCTCAACTGGAATAGTCCACACAAGAGAGAGACCGGCATACATCACCTTGTTTGAGTTTGCTCTTTATACTTTACTTTTACTTACTCATATCTGTAATATATTTCTGTGATCTTGCTGCTAACATTTTTTAATAGCTAATATTCTGTTGCCTACTCTATTCACCCCCCTCTAGAGTATATCGTTTTACATTTTGTTCCTATAATTATAAATAAATCACCCTCGTCATTCTGACATACCGGACATGACCACAAAACCTTCCGTGTGTCGCGTCGGATACCATCACCCCGATACGACCAAAACTCTAACCCTAGCCTACTATAATCACTGGTTGCCGGCGAGTGCTCCCACGCTACCATTCCCAACCACCGTCCCTGTCCAAACCGACCACCCGATCTCCTGCACACACCACCAGAACCCACACTATTATTACTCCGCTGAACCCGTACTCGATCCCGTCCTTGCACGTCGTATGTGTGCCAGAGAACATCACCACTGCAAAGCCCTCCTTCCTAATTTAGTCACCTTCCGAGCCTCCTCGTCTGCCATCTCCGTCGTAGCCACGCCGAGCCATACCCCAATCCTTCGAAACCCTATGTTCCCATCCGCCGTCGGTGAATCGCTCCAATGTCGTTGCCTTTATCCTCCGCCTCACCTCCACCACCTTGGACCCCCGAGCTGTACCCCCACCCGATCTGGCTTTGGTGGAGCTACACATCTGCCCCAGCCCCAAACTTCCGATGGGAGCCGCCATCATCATTTCGTCTCGATCATCCTTCATTGCCAATGCCACCGCATGACGCTGCTGGCAGACCCCACAGACTAAATACATTGCTATCTGACCAACCCATGACCTCCACTTCCGGCCAAACCCTTCTGGAGTGACTTCCAGCCACCCTTGGGCGCCTCGCCGTAGCCGAACCGCACCTCCACGACCGTGCTGCACCTTGCTGACCTTCGCCAACTGGATGTCAAGTGCCGCCGCCAGGTAAACCTTCCTCTTCCTCTTCCGCCCTTCACTCTCTTCCTCTCTCGTTCCCTCTACACTCTCTCGCTCTCTGTTCTCAATCTCTCTCTTCTTCTTTTGTTTCACTTTTGGTTTATTTTGTTTAGGGTTTCTAATATGGGTTAAGGGAGGAGTGGCATAATTGGGCTGATATTTGGGTTGGGCTAGAGGGTTTTGGGTTTTCTTTATGTAGTTGTTATAATAATAATAATAATAATAATAATAATAATAATAATAATAATAATAATAATAATAATAATAATAATAATAATTTTATTTATTATTAGATTATTGGGTTTTTATAAGTTGGGCCGAGCCAAAACATAGGGACTGTGGGCTTTGGTTGGGCTTCAAGCCCAGTACACTATATTTTGTAGTTTTAATTAAATTATTAGGTCCATTGGGTTTGAGCTTAAGGTCAATTGTTTTATGAATAAGATTTGTAAATATTTGGGCCGTGACAATAAGTATATGAATTGTATATTAGGTACAATATTATTATCTTATTTTTATAGTAAATATTTTCGTATATGTTTGTATACATTATGTAAGATTGTTATTAGTACTTGTTATTTAATTATCGTTGGTTTTACTAGTGTCAATATTATTATTAGTAAAATTATATTATTGTCTTATTTTTTTGGGTATTTTAAATAGGGTTTTTGACTTAAAAATATTTTTATAATATTTCTAGCTATTTTCCAAAATGTACTTTTCACCTAAAAATTGTATTTTTGATTCTAGCCTAAAAACGATTTCTAGATTTTAAGTATTTATTTAAAATATTTTGGCAAATAAAATATATAGTTTCAAGTATGAAATATATTTTCTAAATAGTTTAGAAACATTTTTCTATATATATATATATATATATATATATATATATATATATATATATATATATATATATATATATATATATATATATATATATATAGAAAAAAAATATATATATATATAGAAATATATATATATGTATTTTTTCTATATATATATATATATATATATATATATATATATATATATATATATATATATATAAACGAATTTCCTTCGACTATCGAATATTGATCATGACTACTCATACGTTCCTATTTCTTGTGCTTCTGACTACTTCATATCGACCCTAGGTTAATCGGGCCATTCTGGACTCAGTGGCACAGTCTGTTCTATCGTTAGCGGCCGTCTTGCATAGTTATGACATCTGAGCCTATTCTGTGCCAATATGATCAAGTCACGTCAATTGTAATTTAACACGAGGTAAGTACACTATGGCGTTATGTTTCCAGTACATAATGTTATACAACATTGTGTTTCCATTTGATATCCTGTTGAGACACGATTGTGACACGATAGGCTTGTTGTATCATTGCTCGTTTATTGATTGTTTAGTGAGTCGGAAGGGAAAATGCTCAGTAGGTATGTGGAGAAAGCCCATTGATTGTTATTGTTGATACACTACCAAAATACAGCCATTTGACGACGGACATTTAGCAACGGATTTTGTCCGTCGATATTAGCGACGGACTACCGACAAAGTTTCGACTGATTGTCGTCGAAAAGCTGATAATTTTTTTATTTTAAGGGCGAGCAAAGGTCGCCAATCCGTCGTTAAGTCGTAGGAGATATAGCGATGGATAAAGAATTCGTCGCTATGCCGTCGCTTAGTTGTCAAAAGTTGGTAGGAAATGTTGATAAAAATTGGCGCAAAATTTAACGACCACATAGCAACGGATATTCCGTCGGCCAGCTAGGGTGGTATAGCGACGGACTAACGACGGAATATATCCATTGCTAGTCCGTTGCTAAATATCCAGCCCTAACTTAAATTTAACCGACAGGGGGAAAACTTTTCATTCCACCCCAAATTTTTTTTTCTCTCTCTCTCCCTCTCTCTCTCCAGGTAATCCTCGCTCTCTCTTTCTCGGTGGTCGGGACAGCGGGGGCCGGTGGTGGTGGGGGTGGGGGTGGGGGTCGCGGTGGTGGGGGTGGGGGTCCCTGGGGGTTCAGGTCGGGGCGACGGAGGGAGGCGGTGGTCGGTGGTGGTGGGGGGTAGGGGTTGCGGTGGTGGGTATGGGGGTCGCTAGGGGGGTTTCGGGTCACGACGGTGGAGGCCGGTGGTGGTGGGGGTCGCTTGGGGGGCGAGGTTTTTGGGTCGGCAATGGGGATGGTTGTCAGTTCACTGCTTGGGTCAAATCTGGCCTGTTTTTCCTTCCATCATGTTTTTTTTCTTGTCGGTTCACTGTTGAACTGGGTCAAACCCTTGCCCATCTGTATTCGTGTCCAGGACACTGGCACAGTCGCTATTTTGGCGTGTCCGTGCAGCATAACTTTTCACCGACTATAGAGGACTTATTGTAGAACTCCTAGAGATAGAATATGTGTTGGGTTTTGAAGAAGAATACTATATTGAAGTTGTGAAAGGTGCGTATGGACTTATATTTCTTATTATTATAACCATCCTATGAAGATCCAGTCTCTCTTAAATAATTTCTCATTTGATTGATACTTGTTGCACATATATTTATTTCTATCTTGCCAATATTTTCTCATAAATCTCATTTAGTTATTAGGATTAATCATTCATTATGAAGATGAGATCAAGGAGGATGTTCTTAGGATTGTGGAGTGCCGGCAGGAAATTAACTTTGTAGTACCAACCATGTTGTATGAACGGTGAAGGAGAATCTTTACAGTATACATATACGACCGACAAAGCTTTATTGATTCGAATATCGGTTAGTCAAGGAGCAACTCCAAAAAAACTTGTAAGCTGAGTCTGAAAGGGATGAAAGTAGTGATTGGTGAATGTGTCAATTGGAAATAGTGCAATGGGGATCAGTGAATGTGTCAATTGGAAATAGTTTTGAGATATTTTGGATATGTGCAGTAGAGATCTTTGGATGAGCCAATTAGAAGTTATTTCGGTTGATGATAGGATGGACAAACAACTTTGACGAGAGATACATTTGCCACTGTGCCAATATTACAGCAAACCCGTGTCAAATAAGACCATCTCCAATGGGGATTTCTATCTTCCCTATTTCATGGAAGAAATCCATTTTAGAAAAAAACTTCTCCCAATGGTGATTTCTATCACCATTTCTGTCCAAGGTGGCAATGATGTAGGATGGAAACTTTATAGGAGGGTTTCTATATGTAGAAACTCATAAAAATTTTTATATATCTTATGACAATTATTATTGGGCCCCATACCATTATATTGGTCCTTTTACTATGTGACACAGGATAGAAATGGAGAACCATTGGAGAGCATTTTGTATATGTACAATTTCTATGTAGAAACTCTTCCAACTAGAATAGAAATCACCTTAAAGTAAATGCCAGGTAGGATAAGAACTCAATTTTAGAAATAAACATTGGAGATGGTCTAAGTATTTGTGTACCAAATATCAAACACCCCTCTATTCCTACACCAACACCATCATATGATACAGAATAGGAGGCCGAGAGAGTCGAATGAGAAGCAGGGAAGTAGAGGGGGGTCAGAGGGGGGGCCTTCTTGAGAAGCAGGAGAAGTAGAGCGACGAAGTAGAGGGGGGTCGATATCGAACTATATATTTTTAATTACAATTCTGTTTACTTTGTCTTATGATGTAGATTTTCAAATCCAATCTGCGATGGATCATTATTTCGTTGAATGTGAGAGATCATTTGACCCATAATAAGTGGTGACCGTAAGAGATTATTTGACCCGTAAGGATTTCGTACGTGATTACGGCCTGTGGCCATCGCAAGGTAAACTATATACGGAAAGACAGAATATGGTGTACGATGCAGATACTCCTATATATCCTGGTTATGAGACTGATTTCGTACTGTCAGGCTATATCATTAATGGCTTCAAGTTTAAGGCAAGACTGCTGAGGGACATTCACCATTGGAGGGTCATTCACCGTTGGAGGGTCATTTCCATACAACAATGAATCCGAAGAGGAAAACGAAATAGATGAAAGCGAAGATGAGGAAGAAGAGGACGCGGAGGACATCTAATATTGTCATTTCCATACAACAATAAATCTTCCACATTACACGTCTAATACTGTCATTTTGTTTAATCCCTAATTAATCTCCATGTTTCTATCAATCTTACCAGATGGCACCCGTGACCCAAGGACGTCGCTTGAGAGAGGCACAGATGGCTGCTGAGGAGGTAGTGACACCTCATGCTGCTGAGGAGGTAGTGCCACCTTCTGCTGTTGAGGAGGTAGTGGTACCCACTGCAGAGATGACGGTCAAGGAAGAACTTTCTCCTACTATTAAGGAGAAAGTGATTCCTAAAGCCGAGATAGCTGTGAAGGAGGAGGTGGCACCAGAGGGCAGTTGTACCGGGAGTTCCAGTCATCCATCTCCTCTGGATATTGGTCTTGCTGGCGTGGATCCTACTTATGTACAGTGGCTGAGGAGGGAGATCTCTCTGCGCTTACGTAGAGGACAATAGATATATATGATATGATTTTTGACCGAATTTGTTTCTGGTAGACTTATTTCTGGGTTTTACTTGGATGTTTTTACAACTCTTGATATTTTATATTTTCTAGACATGGTTATTTTATAGACTTGGATATTTTTGGATGCTATTACCCAGACTTTTACTATATAGAAATTCAACGGAGGGTTGCTCCTGGTCTCATTGATGTACGTTGGTTTGTGTAATGTATTTGTGATGGATATTTGTATATGGTTATGTGATGTATATTGGTTTATTGGTTTGTGTGAGGTGTGATGCATATTGTGATGTTTCGATGTTTCGGATGTTGTACAGACAGGAAATACTGTATTTTATGTAAATTTTTTCAAAAAAAATTCA
The DNA here is from genome assembly GCA_029216955.1 of Iris pallida. Classification (NCBI taxonomy): domain Eukaryota; kingdom Viridiplantae; phylum Streptophyta; class Magnoliopsida; order Asparagales; family Iridaceae; genus Iris; species Iris pallida. Next base: position 979,741 of record JANAVB010011200.1, on the reverse strand, counting down.
GTTAGCGACGGACTTGCGACTACATAGCGACGGAAGGCAACGTCTGAGCGACAGAATATTCCGTCGCCAACTGGAAAATTTCCAGTTAGCGACGAACGTCGACGAATTATCCATCGCCATGGTTATGAAAATATAAAGATTTCCAGAACCTAAGCGACGGATGTTCCGTCGCTAAACCGTCATTCTCTCGTCGAGTATTAGCGGCGAGTAGCGACGAATTGGCGACGGATTTTGTGTATCAAAAACTCTCTGATACCCAGCTACCGACATATTATCGACGGCCTTGTCCATCGCTAAAAAGTAGTTTCAGAAACTTCTTGATACATAATTTGACAGAAATCCATCGGCTAGCTGTCGCTAACTGTACGATTCTTGATGACGGCAATCCGTCGCTAAGCAGTCGAATGGCGACAGCTTAGCGACGGACTATTTCCCGATGGATTTTTCAGCTAAATTTCGTCTATTAGCCGTCGTTAAGTCGATTTGCCGACAGATTAGCGATGGATATGGCCGTCGCTAATTCGATATATTTTAGTAGTGATAGCTAAGTCATACTCCTCACGCATGGGTTAGACGTACCTTCTTATTGTGGATAGCTATCTATGATGTGCCATATTAGCTAAGTCGTTGACATGTCGAAAGGTATTTCAAAAGCACTGTATGTACATGTTCATTTCCAGTTGTCTTACATGTTCTTTCTAGTTGTTTCTTGTAAATGTTTATTGTTTCCAGTTCATATAAATGTTTTTTATTCTCTACTGCATCTCAACTTGTGTAGCTTATTTTGTATTAAGTTACATAATTTCAATAGAATTGTATTTTGCTTCTTTCCTGACTGGATTGTTGTAGGTGACTTGCCATGCTTCCTACATTTAGCGGCTTTGTTCACGAATATCATTTTGATATACTATTGGATTTGTAGTTTGGATAATTATTGTGAATGAGCAATTAGATATAATTTTGTTGTATTTGAGATTGACATTGAGACCTAAATAGCATATTACTGCCGATGCAGTGATGTAGGCTGGACTTGACTACATACTCGCATCCCGAAAAGTGGGTACAGATCGTGACAAGTTTTTTTGGTGGCCATGCAGGTTTGTTTTCGCAAAATTATATGAACTCGTGACAGTACTTAAGTTAGTCGTACTATTGCGAGCCTGCGATTAGGAAGTGCTCATTCACAATTAAGATTGATTTGATTTTAGGAGAATGGCTAGGACTAGGAAGCCCTTATTCAATTTGATTGTTGGGTAGTTAAGGTTGCTACATAGACAATGTGATTTAGGTAAGGATTTATTGAATTCTAAAACCATTAGATATTTGATACGATGATAGGATCAAAGGTGGTTAGACCGTTCGCTTGGTAAGTTAGAACTTCCTAGTATTCAATTCGTAATCTTGATCATTTTTGCAATTTTATTTTTTTGCCTTCTCTAAACATCGTCATATCATACGGTCCGTATTTCTTAATTATTTTCCAATGGCCATAAGTAATTATTTTTCTAAAAGTCAATATTCTATTTCCATCTATTGAGTTTTTAGCCTAACCTGATTCAATTATCAATATATTAATTCTAAATCGTCTTCGTTCATTTTGTGATCGTTTTATTTTCAAAATTGATACTTTTACTTCAAGGTCAGATACTTACAATTTTTCTATCATGATCAACTTGTTTGAATTTTTAGAAGTTTTCTTGAAAATTCTTATTCACAAAAATTTGAAAGAATATTCGGTGACTTACAATGGTAAGACATATGCGAATTGACATCATTTATTTGAATTATGGGGACTACGGGTTCACTGCAGCCAGCGGTGCACTAGCAAGGCATGACACCTAAGTTGAAGTAATTTCAGGTATACATAGATTATCAAATATTATTAAAACTATATCTAGTTGCCCTATTTTGATCTTTGAGTTGTTATGTCAATAATGGATTGAGTTGATAGAGTATTCGATACCATATCATATTTGAGCCACGAAATCAAGGATTTACTACCGCCAAAACACTGGCGAGGCATGGATTCTCGTAAAATGACTTCAGATATATGTATAATTTTTGGATATTATAGTGTAACACCCAGTTTTCCAAATGAGGATAATTTTGAAATTTTGTGATTATAATCATTTAATAATGATATTTGAATCATATTGTAATTTTTGGTGATTTTAATCAATTTAAAACTAGTTAAAATATTGAATTGTGATTTGGATGATTAACTAGTATAACCCTAGAATTACTAAGCCTCGAGACTAACCATGACCATGGAAGCCTAGTCACGTGATTAGAAATTCAAATTACCAATTTTTAGCCTAAGGGTATTTTGGTTATTTTGACAATTTTATGGAATTGTAATTTTGATTAATTAAATATTGTGCTAATCTTTTAGTTAAGCCTTAACCTAGAAGTTTAACCTAACCTAGATTAGTCTTGAGGTTAGAATCATGGTTAGAACATTCCTACTAAGTGCCAAGGTTAGTAATATCTAGATATTCCTAAGTAGGATATTTTCCCTTTGAGATATTTATGAAAAAGAAAGCCTTGAACCAATAGGAATGTTTGGAATTGGGTGGACAAGCCCTAGCCACTCATCTATATCTAGACCTAACCCTAATTCATCTAGTGGCCAGCCATACAAGTCCCCCGTCCTATAAGTATCACACTTAAGAGCTCTTGCCTCTTTTTAAATACCTAGAAAGAACCCAACTTTGTTCTTCCCTAAACTTCTCCCAATTAATCCAAATTGAGTCCAAATTGAGTCAAATAAATTGCATCATTATCCCCAACAGTAGAGGAGACTTGTGGGTGCTTGCTAGCGAGCTTTGAGGACGTTTGAACCATAGCAAATCGAGGAAGACATCAAGTCGAGGCTCTTTACATTGAGTTTGAACTCTCAATAGGTAAAACCCTACAAACCCTAGTAAATTCTTGATTTCTTTACATAGATGCATCCATTTAGGGTTCCCCTAGGTGTAGCCAAAATTTGGTAGAAAATTGTGTCCATTTCGGGTCCGTATCGGACATGTATCGGTGTATTTAAATGTATGTTCGTTGAAATGCCACATAGGAAATTATTTTAGTAAATTTCAAAACTTATTACATGGTTGTGTAGCCCTACATATGGGGATTCAAAATTATAACTCTGAGCATGATTGGACTCGTGTCTGTGTCCAAATTTGGATACGAACCACACCACGATGCCCCGTACCCATGCCCTACTACCACCTACTATATTCTTACTGTACACACCACATGGACACGTGCCACTTGGCATGAGGGTGGGGGCGGACACTGTCAGGACACCCCTAAAGTTTTACGACATTTTGTGTCGTATTGGACACAAAAAATGAGCTGCACTGATTTAACACTACAAAGTGCACTGTTGTTTCGACCAACTGATACGTGACTCAAACTCGGACACGACACGACCCCGACTCGATACAGACACCTAGGCTCCTAGCCCTGGTCCCCTTCTACCCCTAGATACGAGCACGACGTGTCAGGTGTCGTATGTCATGCGCACGACTCTATGACACGCGTGCACGAGGCACCGCACTGTGCCCGTACTGTCCCCTGCTGCTCGGGTTCGACACAGGATACGACACGACACTAGAACAGATGAAACTTGGTGGACAATGTCTGACACGACACACACAAAGTTTAGGTCGAGTTGGTTTAGTATTCTCAAAGTTATCGAGCTTGCACTGGTTTTATAAACACACACACACGCACACATTTGGTCTCTGATACGGCCTTGGGCACGTGACACAATGCGACTTGGTCACGACCTAAGCTACTCGACACATACCCTGACACGTACCCTATCTACGGACCCGACCATGTGACTCATGGTTGGACACTTTGTTCCTATACTCTTCGACACCATAGCACGAGGCTGTGCCTCAACCAGGTTCTGACACTACCTTGACACTATGTTTTGACATGGAGTGGACACAACCTGGACACGAACACACCCCCTTGTGATATATTGTAGATACACTGCCCTTATCCCTTTTTTATTCCAATTTGTTAGTTTTTAGGAGTTTGTTTTGTGTGTCAATGCCGGCTGATACTGTAGGTAAGGGAATGTTGGTTTTGTTTGGGTTTGATATTTTAGGGATTTGATTACATGTTCAGAGGAGTGGGTATGTGATTCATTAGCAGCATTTAGGATATCAAGTAGTGTCAGTCCTTAGACCTCTGAATGTTCTATCCTATGTTACATCAATTCTTCATATGACATTCCCCTTTTGATAGTGTTGCCTGCATTAGAGGTTAAGATCAATCCTTACCTCAATTTGGGTCCATTGCATCCACATCTTGGTTCCCAGTAGTAGATGTTCAGTCCCCTCATTATTGGTCCAGTCCGTTTTAGCATGGAGGGAGGGGTCATTTCCCAGTAGCAGTAGCTTAGGCTGTGAGATGTTGATTTTTGGTTTGATGTTGAACATTGGTTTTGAATGTTTAGTTTGATATTGGGGTTGGGATATATTCAGATGTTCAGATATATTTTGATGTTTATACATATTAGTGAAGTGAGGATTTGGTTAAGATGATGGGTTTGAGAGAGTATTGTGGGTTTATGTGTGTGTATATGTATATATATAAAATATATATATATATATATATATATATATATATAAATATATATATATATATATATATATATATATATATATATATATATATATATATATATATATATATATATATTCTCACATAGAGTGATTTCATTCTCAGATCTTGTTCACAAAGAGTGATTTCATTCTCAGATTTCTTGTTCACATAGAGTTGATTTCATTCTCACATAGAGTTGATTTCACATAGAGTTGATTTCATATAGAGTATTATGGGTTTATGTATATGATATGGTAGTGTAATACACTATATATATATATATATATATATATATATATATATATATATATATATATATGTGTGTGTGTGTGTGTGTGTATTGCCTATATAGGATGTATATGTATGCATGATTTTATGTCTTAGATTATAGGTTTTGGCAATATGCATATATGTGGATAGATATTTGAGGGTTAGATAGTATTAGGTAAGGAATAGGTTCATCATAGAGTAGATAAATTATATGAGATTAGCTTACTTTAGAGTTGACTCTTTAATCTAGAAATAGCCTAGTTGACCTAATTAGCTAAGTTTGACTAGTTGACCAAAACCCTAGAATGACCAAGTTGACCAAATAGTTTAGGATTGACTTAGTTAGTCTAAGTTGACCTAGTTGACTGGATGTTGACCATTGTAACCAGAATTGACTGGTCCTAGACAGTTGACCAGTTTGACCTAGTTGACTAAAGTATTGACTTGGGTTGACCCAGAGTTGACCAAGTTTGACTTTGACCTAGATTGGCCTAGAAATCATGTAGATTGCATCGTACACTTCATTTACCTTATTTTAAACACATTATAACCTGTACTGCTCTATTTAGGACATTATGACTCCGGTGCAGACATCTGATATTATACTGCTCTTTTCAGAGTACCAGGCGAGTACATTCTCTGATAGTTCTCTCATTTACTTGTCAATTACTGTACTTCAGTTCTAGTTAGTTTTATGTGATTCTCTGTTACAACACATATAGATATTTCTAGATTCATGTATGCGACACATATACCATCTTGTGTGGCCTCTATTACTGGAATCATTGCTGGTATCATCATATTTGGCTTTTATTACTGGAATCATTCTGGAATCATTGTTGGTATCATCATGTTTGGCTGGACTCATCTCAATTCTCGTGTCAAATTCTGGATTCACTTGTATTACGGGGCGGGGAAATATTGAGTAAGACATGTAGACATACCCCCAATCTAGAATCTCTAAACTGGAATCTACTGGAAGCATAGCCATCCCACACTTGGCTGAGTGTGCGATGTGCATGACACCTACAGCCGTTTGCATGTTGATATCGGTATTTTAAAACACACTGATAGAATATAGCTGGTCTCACCTGGATTCTTGATCATGACTAGAATCATCTTGTACTGGATTCATCTTGTATTAGATTCGTCTCGTACTGGATTTACACTTGTCTTACATTTACTGTCTGGACTTATCATGTACTCTAGTTCAGCTAAAATCTTACATTTACACTTGTCTTTCCTTGTATCTTAACTGTTTATCTATATCATCATATAAACTACTATGTTTATCAATAAGACTGTCTATAACTGCTTTATAGTTCTCTATCATTTACTTGGGTTTTCTAGATGAGTTGTGCTCGTTTCTGTCCTGACTGGACGTGTTGAAAATATTACAGATGATTTCCCTGAGGATATTTTCCCTACTTGCCTTGGAGCAGGAGATGGCTTAGCTACCTTTGGCCCCGACACTCAGCAGTGATCGGAAGACTTGCTAGTAGACTTGGTTTAATTTTCATGTTTTAGAACTTGAATTATAATAACTTGAGATATGAGTTTGTATTTGAGTTTGTTTGAGATATTATTATTTAGTAGTTGATATTTGTTGATGTTTAGTCTTTAGTTATAAACTTATGTGTTATCTTATCGTGCTTAGACTGTGATTGAGATTTTATTATATCTATACTTGTCCTCCGTTTGGAGTTAAGATTTACAAGTACATTATATAATTGCGTGAGTTGTTGATTAGATAGTAACCTATATGGTGGCCCATACAGGTCGACATTTCGCAAGACCAGCAAAACCGTGGTAGTACTTAAGTTAGTCGTACTACTGCGGGCCTGTGACTAGGATTAGGAATAGGAACCTAAGGACTGTCTCCATAACTTGAAAATTGCGTCATTGACTTCTATATTCGATTTCAAGTACCTTTATGCATCCTGTTTGGAATCGTTTTATCGTCTAATAATTTTCTTTGTTTTCAGCCAATGGACTCGCAGGATAGGAACAACGCCGCACTGAACACGCCACCAGCAGCTGGCGTGTTTTTCACCTACGAGACTCCTCCGACTCTGGGAGGCCAGCTTACTCACTAGGACGGACCGGCTCAGCCACAGTACTCGAGGTTCCGCAGGGATGACATTCCCCCTCCACCACAGTTCCCTCCGCAGACGCCAGTACCAGCACCCATTCTTCCACCGGCACCAGCAGTTTATCCACCACCTACGATGCACCCAGCACCAGCCATGTATTCTACACCTATAATGCAGCAGGCTCCCTATATGTACCCAGCACCTGCCATACACCCAGCTCCAGTGATGTACCCGGCACCTGTACTGCCCCTGCCACCAGCTCTGGAAAATATTACCCTCCTGGGAATTTTTTAGCAGCAGGCCAACATCTTTTGCGATACCTTGCGAGTGGATCTCCAGCAGAGGGAGGCTGCCCAACAGCACCCTGGGATGTCCAAGCACTTCATGGACTTTAGGCCCAGAGAGTTTCATGGGACAGAGGGGATTATCTACGCTGATGAATGGCTGGAGAACGTGGAGAGGTATCTGAAGATGGCGCGAGTCCCAGAAGATCTGAAGATCGAGTCAGTCAGCGGAGAGCTTTTCGACATCGCACGGACATGGTACCAAGGTGAGACCCGATTTTCTGCTCCAGACGTAACTTGGGAGGAGTTCAAGCGACTGTCCAAGAAGTTCTATCCATATGTAGCACGAGAGGTGCTAGTGAGCCAGTTCGAGCATCTAGAGCAAGGCAATCTCACCGTTGACGAGTACACATCGAAGTTTTCTCGCCTCAGTCGCTTTGCGAAGAACTTAGTCAGCACCCCGGAAGACAAAGCACGACGATTCATGAAGGGATTATCGCACGAGATTCGTTTAGCTATCGCCACCAGCCGAGCCACTACCTACGAGGAGATTCTGGAGGTCGCCCAGGCTGTAGAAGAAGAATTGAATTACAGGCCGAAGAGGAGTCGAGACACTTTTGGCGGAGGCAGCCATCAACCAACACAAGCGAAGCCTCCTCAGGTGCAGCCAAGGACCTTCCAGCACCAGCAACAATTCTAGTCCACTAGTAGAGACCCAGCACATCAGTAGCACCGAGGCCCAACCAGAGCCCAGACACAGCAGACACAGAGACAATTCCAGCAAGCTCCGTATTGTACGTTTTACGGGAGGATAGGACATGTTTGGGACGACTGCAGACAGAGACTTGGATCATGTTTATACTGCATATTACCTTCACACCAGCTGAAGAATTGCGCAGTAGCTTCCAACCGAGCAGGACGTGAAACAGCTCCAGCACAGTTAGGACCAGCCGCCCCACAGCCGCGAGGTCTACCGCTAACCACCCAGCAGCAGCGGTTCGCTCAACATCAGCAGAGAGGAGCACCCCAACAGGGCCGAGCTTCTGCTATGGCTATTGAGGAGCCCGAGCCTACACCAGACGTGATAGCAGGTTCCATACTTCTCGATTCTATCTCCGCTATAGCTTTGTTTGATTCTGGTGCATCCCATAGTTTTATCTCTGTAGCTTTTGTATTCAAGCATAGTATAGCATTTGTATCTTTGGGTGGTAGTTGCAAAATTATGACAGGCGAAGGCATTATCATAGTCAACGATATTTGCATTAGGCGTTACATCACCTTAGGAGGTAGGGAGTTGCGCGCCAACTTACTCGTAATGCCACTACCGAGTTTTAATATCGTTCTCGGTATGGATTGGTTGAGTAAGAATTTTTCCAGTATAGACTGCCACCGAGGATGTGTCGTATTTAGTCCTCCCAGCGAGTCTACATTCAAATTCGCCAGAGGGGCGGTTGAGCAGCAAAGTAAAGGTTTTTGCAGAGCTATGATTCAGGAGGGAGAGGCACCGTATCCCATCATCACGGAGTTCATGGATGTTTTTTCGGAGGACTTGCCGGGATTGCCACCAGACAGAGACATCGAGTTTGCCATTGACTTGGTGCCCGACGTAGTACCAACGGCGCAACCGGTGTACCGGATAAACAACAAGGAGGCTGAAGAATTGAAGAAGCAGATAGACGAATTACTAGAGAAAGGGTTCATCAGAGAGAGTTCGTCACCATGGGGATCCCCTGTCTACTTTGTGCCGAAGAAGGATGGTACGGTACGAATGTGCATCGACTACCGAACTTTGAATAATCATACTATCAAGAACAAGTATCCGCTGTCGAGGATAGACAATCTTTTCGATCAGTTGAGCGGTGCACGGGTGTTCTCAAAGATAGATTTGAGGTCGAGGTACCATTAGCTGAAGGTGAAGAAAGAAGATATATCGAAGACTGCCTTCCGGACCAAGTACGGACAATACGAGTTTATGGTGATGCTGTTCGGGTTGACTAATGCCCCGACAGTCTTCATGAACTTGATGAACAAGGTATTCCATCCATGCCTTGACAAGTTCGTAGTGGTGTTTATCGATGACATACTCACTTGTTCGAAAACACCGGAGGAGCATGAGGAACATCTGAGGATCGTGCTAGAGACCCTCAGGAAGGAGAAGCTCTATGGAAAACTCTCGAAATATGAGTTCTTCTTGGACAAGGTGGAGTTACTTGGTCATGTGGTGACTGGCGACGGTATATCCGTCGATCCTAAGAAGGTGACAGCAGTAGAAGCATGGACTACTCCGACTATGGTGGCAGAGATACGAAGCTTCTTGGGGTTAGCAGGGTATTAACAAAAGTTCATGCAGGAGTTCGCTCGGATTGCAGAGCCACTCACTAGGCTTACTCGGAAGGATGTAGAGTTCATGTGGACGGAGGACTGCCAGGCTACGTTCGATGAGTTGAAGAAGAGACTGACTACAACCCCGATCTTGGCCTTGCCTTCAGGATCGGGAGGTTTCACCATTTATAGTGATGTCTCGGGCAAAGGACTGGGTTGTGTCCTAGAGCAGAACAAGAGAGTGATAGCCTATGCGTTTCGACAGTTGAGACCGCATAAAAAGAACTATCCCACTCATGATCTAGAGTTGGCAGTCGTGATCTTCGCCTTGAAGCTATGGAGACATTATTTGTACGAAGAGCGAATGGAAATCTTCACTGACCACAACAGCTTGAAGTACGTCTTCACGCAAAAGGAGTTGAACATGAGGCAGCGTAGATGGCTTGAGCTGATGAGTGACTATGACATATCTCTGCAGTATAATCCGGGAAAAGCCAACGTTGTTGCGGATGCTTTGAACAGGTATCCCGTAGCAATGTGCTTGACCCGAGATCGTCACTTATTAGCAGATTTGGAGAGTTTAGGCATCGAGATCGTCATACCAGGAGCCGAGATGCAGATGATGGGCATACAGATTCAATCAGGACTGATGGACAGGATTCGGGAGGCACAACACCAGGATGTGCAGATGAAAAGCATCATAGCACAAGCACGAACAGGCTTGCTCGATGATTTCACTATTGCGGAGGATGGTTCGTTGAGGCACGGGACGAGGCTCTGTGTACCTAGTGGAGAGCTTAGGAAGAAGTTATGCAGGAAGCACACCGCTTCCAGTATTCTCTATATACGGGAGCCAATAAGATGTACAAAGACCTGAGAAACCACGTGTGGTGGTATGGCATGAAACGCGAGTGGCTCGCTTCATTTCTAGGTGCCTTGTATGTCAGCAGGTCAAAGCCGAGAGGCAGAGACTCGAAGGATTGTTGCAGCCGCTACTGATACCCGAGTGGAAGTGGGAACACATCACTATGGATTTTATTTCCGGTCTTCCACGGTCATCGGGCGGGAAGGATGCGATTTGGGTCATCGTTGACAGGTTGACCAAATTGGCCCACTTTATTCCATTTAAAGTGGAGTTATCTACAGAGAAGTTGGCGGAGCTTTATGTGAATTCGATAGTCCGATTGCGCGGGGTTCCAGGGAGTATCGTGTCAGACCGTGACAGCAGATTCATATCTCATTTTTGGAAGAGCTTACAGGCTAGTTTGTGTACAGCCTCAAGTTCAGTACGGCTTATCATCCACAGACGGATGGACAGTCAAAGCGGACCATACAGACGCTCGAGAATATGCTGCAGACATGCGTGCTAGACTTTGGCGGCTCATGGGAGGACCACCTTCATCTCGTGGAGTTCTCCTATAACAACAGCTACCAAGCTAGTATCGAGATGTCCCCTTTTGAAGCGTTGTATGGTCAGAGATGTCGTACCCCACTGTCTTAGGACGATGTGGGAGAGCGTGTACAGTTGGGACCAGAAATGGTAGTAGATGCTGCGGAGAAAGTCAAGATGATTAGAGAGCGGCTTCGGGTGGCTCAGGACACGCAGAAGCACTGGGCTGACAGTCACCATAGACCGTTGGAGTTTCAGGTATGGAATTCCTTTAGTGTAAATTACATGTTAATTATAGATTAGTGGTGACAATTGTATGTTATAGGTGGGCGACTTGGTGTTTTTGAAAATTTCTCCGACAAGTGGCACTATCCGTTTCGGTAAAGGCGGTAAACTCAGTCTACGTTTCATTGGGCCGTTTAAGATTCTCAAGAAAATTGGTGTTGTAGCATACCGATTAGCCTTGCCGCCTGCATTGGAAGGAGTGCACAATGTATTCCACGTATCCCAGCTACGACGATACGTGGCGGACCCCAGTCATGTCTTGGACCATTCAGAGATCGAGGTGGGACCGAGTCTCAGCTACCAGGAGCAGCCCGTGGAGATTTTGGACCGCAGAGAGAAGGCGCTGAGGAATCAAGTGATTCCCTTGGTTCATGTCGCTTGGAGACACCACTCCCCCGGCTAGTCCATATGGGAGAGGGAAGACGAGATGCGCGAGCGTTATCCATACCTCTTTGAGGACTGAGGTACTTTTCCACACCGTATTTCTGTTGAATTTCGAGGACGAAATTAATCTAAGGGGGGTAGACTTGTAAACCCCTTGAATCAATTTCCATCATGTTAAAAATTTTATTTAATTATTATTTATTGAATTGCCTTTATACACTAGACATTTATTTCCTAAATACATATATATGTGTGAAATGATAAAAGGGTTCCTTGCAAAAGAATTTGTAACAGAGACCTTAGCGTAATTCCTAATTTTGAATTTAGGATATAACTTGTACCCCTGGTATATTTCGAATGCAGGGAAAATACTCTTATCACCAATAGATAAATTCAGATTTGATCCTATTCGAATTCTTTTTAAACAAATCCCCTGCTTACTGACTCACAAGGGATATGCTCTCCAAATTCGAACCTCCTTAAGAGTTGATTCCACAAAAGTAAAGATTCAAAATTTTCTCTCCATTATCTGAAACTCTCGGCCAACCTAGGTATTATAGATAGGAATTGAACGAGCCTATTCCTGGGAGAATTCGGGCGCAAATCAGATTATAAATCCATTGATAAGCCCAAATCAGTTTTTAAATCGAAACTCCCTTATCTACAGATATATATATTTTTTTTCTACAGATACATATATATATATATATATATATATATAAATATATATATATATATATATATATATGTGTGTGTGTAAAGAGGAGCAACCGATTTCCTCTACAACCCTAGAAATTTGCATCCAACTGTAACTCCAGTCGATCAATTCAGGATATTCGGGAAAGAGAAGTTCGAGTTCTTCAACCAGGTATTTCTATACACTCATCTTATTTCTACCAAAATCATGAACCTAGCAGTCATCCTCCAAATCATAGGTGTTTGACACAACTCCTAGAAGACCAGGTGAGGTAATAAGAGACTTGTACACACAGTAATTGGTGTTAGAAAATGTTAGGGAAGGGGGGCCTTGAGCAGTCGAGTAGTTATTAGTAAAACCTGTCTATAGTTCAGGGGGGGTGCAGTTGTTTACCAAATCCAAGAACAATATATGTAGAAGCAAGGTCCTACTGTAGATATCAAGAAGGGATCTCAGGCTGAGACCCAATGCTAGAGACCATCTCTGATACCTGAGCCTTCACACAAATATCACATCAGGCTAGGAAATCAATAGCCTGTTGGGTTCATGTACACAGTTGGAAAACCAGTGGGTAATTCCTATTACACACATGAAATGAGTTGGGCCCATCAATTGATTTGGACATGCCCCAGGAAACCTAGGATTAGAACCATATATGTATCAGTACTAGTAGATCACACTGGTTACCAGTTAGACATAGGCTGGACTTTTTCTAATGCAAATAATCGACCCACCATTAAATGACAGATGCATAAGACATGACTTAAAAACCAGGCAGATCACCAGAGGATCCTAGTGGCTTTGTCGAGGGATATATTGTGAGTAACAGAGGGGTACTTGCTGGATCGGTAAGGGGTCGAACCAACTGAATAGTCCACCCCTATACATCACCAGGAATGAATGCAGTAGCCTGGCCTACTGACCTGGTTCCAAACTATCTACACAAGGAACTGTCTCATCAAGATTATCTGATAACTGTTTGGGAATTTTGAGAATTACCTATGTCTCTACTGGGTAAATAGGGGATCTTGTAGCAGGTGATTCAATATCTAATGGATTTGACAGGATATTTCCCTTGTGGGATGGAATCACCCGGCAGGAGGACAAGGAATCTTTGGGAAGTTCCTGCCAGGAATATTTGTACAGGACATTACTGAGGCATGGTAGATATTAGAGTCATTTGACTCCTAAAGCATCTTAGGATAACAATATCAGACCTGAACCTGCTACAAACCTAGGATTGGGATGCCATGTAGGTGAAGCCTAGGTAGAACTTATAGGGTATGGTTTGAATCATATAAGCAGCTGTAAACTACTTAGGTTCAGGTTAAAGAATTGGTTTACAGATGTATAAACAGAGGGTTGACTCAAGACCTGGGATAACTGATATTAGAATCAGGTCAACCGAGTTCCATATCTCCAGGTCAATCACCATGTTATATATGGCCTGAAATCTGGGGTAGACTAGATACCAGGTATCAACTTACCTATATAGGAGACTACCACCTTGGTTGTCATAATACTGGAAATTAGGAAGCACCCATAGCTTCCCTTTGTAATCATAGCTCCTATAAATTAGGGGTTCTCCTTGGTCATCTCGATCCTGACAAGAGGTCAGTATAGGGAAGAGCACAGTTTGCAAGTGCATGTATCAAATAGGATACCAAGCTATGAAGGACTGATACCCATTGATGAAAGTAATTAGCTAAGAAGGCAGGACATGGCAACCAGGAAGTTTTACCATCACTAGAGTACCTTTAGGGTCAGATAGGCCAGTTTAGAGGAACATACACAAGGGTCCTAGACTCAGGAATTAGTATGTTGATCTGTGGTGTCACAGCCTATCCTAGTAACTCAACAAACCACATCCTGATACTTGCCAATAGGTAGAAATGAGGTTGTAGAGCTTAGCTTAAGAACCAGTCTTCTGTAAAGAATATGGACAGCAGGGGTATGGACCAATCTAGAAAGGGTAGTCATGCCATTAAGAGGCCATTGTACACAGGTAGACTATTAGGATAAGGATTAGGATACTAAAGCCAATAAAGTGAATTTGTAGATAGAACACAAGCCTTTTATTTTAAATTGTGTCTTGACTATGTGACTCTTTAAATAGGTCCTTTGGATCTCGACTTGGACTTTGACCAGTGCCAGCAGCCCGGGACGCCAGGCGAGTACAGTTTATTGTTTGTTTTCAGTATTGATCTTTACTATACATCAGTGTTTAGTCGATAGATATGTGATTTCAGTTTTATGTTGATTTTGTTCCTTATTGTGTCGGGAAGTGAAGTGCCGAAGATATGTGATCTGACCTTAAACACAGTAGACAGTATAGACAGTGACTTATTATTGCAAAGTAGACAGTGTAGACAGTGATTTATTATTGTTATGTAGACAATATAACTTTATTCAATGTAGACAGTGTAATTTATGCAATATAGACAGTGTAACTTTAGATAGTATAGACAGTGCCGTGTAATTGTCCCGAGATCGATCACATATTAAAGGTATTTCAGTCAGTCTGTCGGTGAATATTTTCTTGCATTTTATTTACTAATTTTGATATTTAGTTTATTTCTGTTTTTTCCGTTTATTTTGTGATCATATGTCTAAAAGTAACCCCTGTTATATAGTCATTTTCATATATTGGAACTGTATTCAGTAAAGTGTACTCGTTCCATCCTGACTGGGTAACCAAATAAATTTTAGGTGATGGCGATGAGATCGTGTGTCCTGAGCATTATGGCCCGTACTTGGGAGATGTGTTAGAGACAAACTTTGCTTATCTGGAGGAGTATGCAGCAGTTGATTCTACTACACTATCTTAGATATTTTAGTTAGTGCTGAGACCTTGTACTGGATATTTGAGTTGACTGTGAGACAAGTAGTTGAGATTATTTTGATTCTAGATTTCATACATTGTGAGACGATTCTATTTATTTTATCTATTAGATGCTGAGTTGGATTATGGACTTGCTGATTGTCCCTGTGGAATATTTTATTGCGTGGTTGCTCATCATATTGTTACAGCGCTCTATCGCCGACTCTACGGCGTAGGCTGGACGTGTACACGGTTCATGCCCAAATATTGGGTGCGGGTCGTGACAACCTAGGACAGCGTTCTACCGCCGACACTGCGACGTAGGCTGGACGTACCCACTTCTCGTGTCCCTATACTGGGTGCGGGTCGTGACATATAGAGACAATATCCTTTTGGCATAGGACTATTGATTTTCATGGTTTCATGCACCCTCATCTAAATTTGATTTAGTTCTTATCATTTTATTTCTTTCACCTTTCCGTTTTTATCTTTCTATTTTCGAATCGTCATTTGTCTTCCTAGTAATCTTTTAAACCTATTTTGATTTCCTTCCACTAGATACATAATCGTCTCTAGATTTGATTTTATAATCGTGCCTAAAAGATTTTAGTTAAATAAGTTGATCGTGCCGAAACAAATTCGATTTTGATCATTCTTAATCATTTTTTGTCGTGACTAAACCATTTTGACTATAATTTGATCATGCAAATCACATCTTCTCTCAAGGTTTTGATTTTATCCGTGATTATGTCTGACTAACTTAATCATGAATTATATCATTTTATTCTTGTCGTGCTTATTCGTACCAACTAAAATTTTGTCTCTTGATTATAATCTTAGTCATGCCTAATCGTATCCTTTGAAATTTCCAGGATAAAAGTTTTCTAAGGTGGGTAGATTTGTAACTCCTCTTCCCGAACATTTTTTAAGTTATTATTTTTTTAAATATTTGCATTAGTGAATAATTTTTATTTAAGTTTTTATAAAAAATTTATAGATTGTTGAATAACTAAGATATTTGTCAAATTATTTTTATGAAAATATACATTTGGAAATCTACTTTAATTATTTTATAGTTGAATTATTCTTGTCAATATTTTTTTTATATATTTGATTTCATGGAATATATTTTAATGATTATTTGATAAAATTAGATATTATTTTAATTGTGTTGCCATCAATTAATGGATGGAGATTCAATCAATCTAATTGATTGATTTAAATCTATAGGAAGATTTACCCATAGGATTTTTAATCCTTCCTTATTTAGGATTCCCATAGCCTATATAAAGGGGATTCTTTCCTTTGTTTCTTCACAAATTTTCTCAACCCAACTCTCCACAAATTCCTCAAACACTGAGCCAATCATCGTACGTGTACCGTGTCCGTGTTCGTATTTTCCTTTCCATTATTATTATAAATACATTCACCCTCATCATGTCCGATACACCGGACACGACCACAAAACCTTCCATGTGCAGCGCAGGACACCATCACCCTGACACGACCGAAACCCTAATCCTAGCCTACTCTAATTTCTAGCCGTCGGCGAGCCCTGCCATGCCACCATCCTCGGCCACTGTCCCTGTCCCGACCATCCACCGGAGCCCCTTCACATACCACCAGAACTCCCACCACCGTTACTTTGCAGAACCCGTACTCGACCCCATCCCTGCATGTCATCTGTGTGTCGGAGAACAACACCATCGCCAAGGCCCTCTTCCTGAATCACTCACCTCCCCGAGCCTCCATATATGCTGTCACGCCCCAATCCTAAAATCCATAAGGACTAGAAGACGTGGCATGCCAGCAAACACATTCTATGGGTATACCCAATTTAATGAACCAAATGGATAGTATCTTAAGCTGTAATATAATCACATGGCAGGCTCAGAAACTATAATCATCCACATAACAAAGAACCACATAATAGTAACAAAACATACCGTGCTGAATGAAGAAAACTAGAATAATATAAAATGAAAATAAAATAGTCATATGGAAAACCCGTGGATACAAGTTCCAACAAAATAACAAACCATACAAGTCTCAGATAAAAAATATAAAAGAAGTCACTAAATATCCTCATCTATGATAAAAAGTAAATGTAGTAATAAGTGATGGACTACTCCAGATCAACCTCATCTTCCACAACTGGTGCAAAAGAAGAATAGACTCCCGGCCCCTACTCTTTAAGAAAGATCTCGTCCACTATATTTGGGGAATAACTAGGTCCTCAAGAGACATAGCAAGTCACATAATATACAAGCTAAAGTACAGTAATAAAAATATCACAGGGGTGACTAAACCAAACTGACGTGATGCTTTGATGACAATGTTCGCAAGCACAGATATCTCCAAAGTAAAAGACATCCGGATTTGGCATACATATAGCCGTAACTCTGGTACTGGAGTCTCAACGGTAACTAAGGGAGAAACATGGATCACAGGAAACAAGTATTCTCTCTGAATAAATATAGATACAATACATAAAGTGTTGTGCACAGCATGGCCCGTGCAAGTAGTAATTGTCCTTAATTCTCAAGAATCAATAAGTTGCATCCACAACTTACCGTTCTGACCTCTATCTAGATGACAAATCCTATGACACATCTAAAAGAAAGATAAAATGACAACCACCAATCTTATCCTACAAGTATCAAGGAATCTAGTAAATCAGGAAATCTAGCACAGGTTTCAAGAATCATATGTGTTAATCATGTGTCGTATCCTACAGGTCTCAAAGGAAATAAATCTATAGATCTCATACAGGCTTTATATATCAATACTAGACAACTTAACAGTTGAATGCACCCGAATATAATCCGGAAGCCCGTATTGATATATCTACTTAGGTCCAAGAAATAAATAAAATAAAAAGAAATAAAGGACAAAGGTAGAACATGAACTGAATAATAGCAAGGTTCACTTGCCTGATTCTGCGGTGTGAAGATGAAAGGTAGCTCTCGTGCCCATGCCTCCGGAATTCAATGCTCCTAAATAATTAATTAGCTAGTTTAAGTATTTAATCAAAAAACTTTGTAATATATCTTAATTAGCTAATTTGATATTTTAAACCATATAACTATATCCAAATATCTCATGGAACCACTTAGATTCATACACCATAACACATATGTTCCATGAGACACCGGGACATAGTTTTATGGTTTTCGACTCCCAAAATTGTCGGTGTATGCCTAAAAATCATCCAAAATCATAAAAATAATAATTTTAATTTATTTTACACAGAAATAAGCTTTGAGTTTAAGATTTGGAATTCTTAAAAAAAATTATGACTATTTTACTCCCATGTCGGCTAGTCTATCCGAAACTTCACCGGAACATCATCGACTACCCAATATGACTTAAATATGAAAATATATTAAAGCAGAATTAACATAGATTATTACTCAGAAAATAAACTCATTAATGATCATCCACATAGATCCTAATTTATAGCTTTTCTAGGTCAGCAATTTACCCGAAAGGTTGGTATTTCGACCCTCTATTTTTCTCGGACAGATCTAAGATGATAAAATCACAAAAAATTGGTTAAAATCATAATTTATAATAATAAATCAACATTCGATTCAGTTTTTAATAATACCAACAATAAAATAGAGTTCCTTCACAATGGTGCAAAAAAATCAACGTTACCATAACCCGATTTCTCAACAATTCTAGGTGCAACTTCTAGAGACAAAAATATATGATAAAAGGAATCAAAATCTAATTTCTAAGACATTAACCTCAGTTTTTCTATAGAATTTTATCATAGGGTTTGAGATGAAAAAAGATAGAATCCTACCCAAATTCTTTGCTAGAAGGCTTGCGGGTGCTCCTCCTTGCCAAAGATCCCAACTTTCTTACCTTGCTTGCTTGCTAACCCCTTCTTGCTGGGTTTGAAGGTATTGGTAGTGACTCTTGAAGATTGGATGGTGAAGATGAAGCTTCTAGGATTTGTTTAAGGAGTTTGGATGGAAGAAAGATAAAATGAGGAGTTTTTATGGAGGAGGAAGAGTTGTATAATGGAGGGGATGAAGATGAATGGTTTTGGAGGAGGTGGGTGCTGTCGAATATTGAGAGAGGGAGAGATGGGAGTGTTCGGCCAAGAGGGAGAGAAAGAGATTAGTTAAAGTTAGGGTTTGGGTTTTGGGTAGAAGTAGGTTTATATATGGGCTTTATGGGTTGCATGCATGTAGAATTTGGAATCCTATTCTATAGGTTGTCGGCCAGGGGGGTTTGTGTGGCCGAATACTACCTCATGGTGGCTCCACTTGGTTTGTTTGAGTTGTTGGTGAGTTGGCTAAATGATTGGCCAAGGTTCTAAATACGTATTTTCTAATATTGAATCAATTAGATCTATATATAAATATAAATCCAAAAATTTGAATAAATATAAAGTATATATATTTATTAATCTATTCTACTATATAATGCCAAAAGTAAGGTTTCACCGTAAAAATTTTCTTCCAAAAATACCATTGCATATCTATACTAATTAAAATAGTTCATTAAGTTTAATAAGGACAACTTAGTAATTACGAAGACTGCCATTTGGTCTTCCTAAATAGTCTTTTTAAGTTAATTATAAGAAGGTTATAATACATGCAAGGCACATGCATATATGCTAGTGTATTTTAATGCCCAACATGCCTACATATGTTTGGGTTTAGCTTGGAAGAAGTTCTGGAAGGTTTGGTGCAACTGGATCTCCCAAAAAGTCATAAAGGCTTATATAACTAATTAATTAATCAAAATATGACTTGGGCCATAATTTGAATTCTTAACATGCAGGAGACTAAAATATGACTACGACATCTCTAACATGGCTAATAAACTAGTCAAAGCACCTGACTAAACTAGGCATGCCATACTTTCTAGTAAACTTGCACATTCAAACTCAATCATGACTATAGCCCTTTTTATATAATAAAAATAGGATAAAAATTAATTAAAAAATTAAAAATCCAAAATAATATATTTAACCCAATTAAATATTCTTTTAATTTTGAGGGAGTTTATATTCTTCCCTTCTTAAAAGAATTTTTTCCACGAAATTAAAACAATGACATATGGAAAATTGAAACAACTAAGAAAATACAATAATCATATACCTTGATCCTCAAACAAATAAAGGAAATGCTCTCACATGGAATCCTCACGCTCCCATGTAGACTCGCCCGATGAATGATGCTTCCAAGCAACTCAAACGAGTCTAATGGTCTGACCTTGCAATACCTTCTCGCTACGGTCAAGAATCCCAACTGGCTGTTCCTCGTAAGATAAAGTCGGCCCCACAGTAATCTCAGAATAATCAAGCATATGACTAGAGTCTGCCACGTACTTTCTCAACTGAGACACATGGAATACGTCATGCACACCCTCTAGTGATGGAGGTAATGCAAGACGATATGCCACTTCTCCAACTCTTTTAAGAATAACAAGAGGACCGATGTACCTTGGACTTAGTTTTTCATTGCTGCCAAATCGGATGGTACCTCGAGTCGGTGATATCTGCAAAAATACATGATCGCCTTCCTTGAACTCCAAAGGCCGACGATGTATATATGTCCAATGCTTCTGCCTATCCTGACCTGTCTGAAGATGCTTCTGAATCTGACGCTTTTCTACGTCACTCCAACAAACTGGCGATCTACACTTTCGCCCGTATAGTGGCTCAAAAGGTGCCATTTAGATATTGCTTGGTAGCTATTATTGTAAGAAAATTCCACCAAGTGCAAGTGATCCTCCTAAGATCCTCCGAAATCCAGCATACAGGCTCTCAACATTTCCTCGAGTGAATAAATCGTACGTTATGACTATCTGCCGGTCTGAGGGTGATACGCAGTACTAAACTTCAATCGAGTTCCCAAACTCTCATTCATACTCCTCCAGATATACGACGTAAATCTAGAATTATGATCTGACACAATGCTGATAGGTACACCGTGCAACATCACAATCTATCTCATATATATGTTTGCCAACATCACAGTAGACTGTCCTACTCGTAATGGCAAGAAATGTGCCTACTTGGTCAGTCGATCTACAATCACCCAGAATGCATCCTTTCTACTAGGGCTCCTCGGGCATCCAGTGACGATGTCCAACATGATATATTTCCACTTCCACTCAAAAATATGAAGTGGGTATAGAAGTCCAACTAATCTCTGATGCTCGGCCTTGACCTGTTGACAAACCAAGCATCTAGCTACAAATTGTGCAATCTCTCTCTTCATCCCATGCGATCAGAAAGCTGCCTCAAATCTTGGTACATCTTTGTACCCCTGGAATGAATAGAGTAGATAGAACTATGCGCTTCTTCCATCAATTCCTGCTGAAGCTCTCTATCCGGAACAT
This sequence comes from Iris pallida, assembly GCA_029216955.1. Taxonomy (NCBI): domain Eukaryota; kingdom Viridiplantae; phylum Streptophyta; class Magnoliopsida; order Asparagales; family Iridaceae; genus Iris; species Iris pallida. The sequence continues at coordinate 958,209 of JANAVB010011200.1, read as the reverse complement.
ATAAGCATTCTCTGCACCTCAATGTTTCGTCATCGTGAATATGCAACCCTGTCTGCTCTCCTGCCTCAGTCTTCTCACAAAATCTTATGAATCTCACATTTGTAGGCAAAGCTGCCTTAATCCTCTCAATTAGTGAAGACCGAACTTTCATCTGTGCTAGAACACCTTCCAAGCCCGACAATATTACTTTGATACCAAGCTCTGGAAGATCCTCAAGCAACTGATGCTGTGTCGTCAAAAAATAAGGTACGGGCATCCTTCTCAAGGCATCTGCTACTACTTTTTCTTCCCGGGATAGTACTGCAGCTCAATGTCGAAGTCCTTCATCATCTCCAACCAACGTCTTTGTCTCATATTCAACTCTTTCTAAGTAAAGACATACTTCAGAATCTTATGGTCAGTAAATATCTCTACTCTCTCGCCATTTAGATAGTGCCTCCAGAGTTTTAGTGCAAATATAACTGCAGCCAACTCTAGAACATGCGTCAGATAATTCCTCTCATGAGCGCTCAACTGTCTCGACGCATAGAAAACTACCTTACCATGCTGCATTAGGACACATCCCAATCCACTTTTGGATGCGTCACTATATACCATAAGGCCTCCTGACCCTGAAGGAAGAGTCAAGACCGGTGATGTCGTCAAATGCTTCTTCATCTTATTAAAAGTCATTTGACACTTTGCCATCCAGATGAACTCATGTTCCTTACGCGTCAACCGCGTCAGGGGCTCAGCAATCCTCGAGAAATTCTCTACGAACGCCCGATAGTATCCATCAAGTCTGAGAAAACACCTCACCTCTGATACTGATATAGGCACTAGGCATGTCTCAAATGCCTCTATCTTCTCTAGATCAACTGAAAGTCCTTTACCAAAAATTATATTGCCCAAAAATGAGACCTTGTCTAAGCAAAAGTCAAACTTAATGAGCTTGGCATACAACTTCTCGTTTTTCAATACTCCCAACACAACTCGAAGATGCTTCTCATGCTCCTCATGACTCTTGGAGTATACCAGTATATCATCAATGAATAACACTACAAATTTGTCTAGGTACTGGTGGAACACCGTATTCATCAAATTCATGAACACTGCTGGCGTATTGGTTTGACCAAACGGCATCACCAAAAATTTATAGTGCCCATACCTCGTCTGAAAAGTTGTCTTCTGAATGTCCTCCTTCCGTACCTTGATCTGATGGTATCCAGACCTGAGGTCGATTTTGGAAAACACTCGTGCACCACTAAGTTGTCGAACAGGTCATCAATACGCGATAATGGATTTATTCTTAATCGTCACCTCGTTCAATTTCCTTTAGATGATGCACAAGCGCACAGACCCGTCCTTCATCGGAACAAATAAGATGGCCGCTCCCCATGAAGAAGCACTAGATCGAATAAAGGCCTTATCCAATAATTCATATATCTGGACCTTCAACTCTTGTACTTCTTTTGGTGCCAACTGGTACACATAAGAAGAAATTGGCTCCGCTCCTGCAACCAACTTTATTGTGAATTCAATCTATCTGTCAGGTGCCAATCCGGAAAGCTCTTCTGGGAACACATCTTCAAGTTATGATATAACTCCCGGTAGTGCTGGCTTCTCCTATGCTATGTGGACCTTTAGAGTGGGATGGGTAACCTGCTCTATAGCCCCTCGAAGAAATTCAAACTCTGGAAGACCTGGGGTCTAAAAATTATATAACCCCAACGAAAATCAAGTATTGCATGGTATTGGCCTAACCAATCCATGCCAAGTATGACATCATGTCTTGCATAGTAAAGACTAAAAATCGTGCCTGCATCTCTCTCCCACACACTACTATAGAACAAGATCTAACATGCATCACTCATAGAAGCTATACCTCCTCCCGTATGAATTTTTATATTCTTTGAAAGGGGTGCGGTGGATGTAATACCCCACTCCGTACGGCGTATTACGCTGAGACGTTGACTCAAAGAGTCGTATTGACCGAATGAAATGTATCGATGCGAATCGATACGAGAGTTACGTTGTCCCGAGCAATGCATCAAAATAAGTCGATACGAAGAGTTGCATTGTCCCAAAGAAATGCATCGAGTTGAATCGATGTGAAGCGCTGCATTGCCCCGAAGGATAAGTGCGTTGAGTCGGCATGAAGATTCTAAGAAATCAAAACGGCCAAAGGCGTAAGTCCGAATCGATGCAAGTATTGATTTTAGTTGGTTTCATGTGCAGGCTATCCTTTTACGCTGAAATGTTAGAGGTTGATATTTTGCCTCATTCGTAACAGGTCCGTAAAACCTAAACCACCGCATCATAACGGGCTGGGACTTGGACATGGTAGGCCGAAATCGATTGAGTAGTTCAATAAAACAAGAAGTGCTCGAATGGCTAAGTCAGAAGATTTGGTCGTACAACAAATATATAAAATAGAGCCGCATCGGCTCAACAAACAACAAGGCAAATGGGTTTAAGATGGGAGGACTGACTCTTCTTTTTACTCCTTCATGCCTAAGTAAGAATGTATCATTGTATGCTAAGTTAACCTATCGATGCCACGGGCATGGTCCAAGCGGAAGATAAATCATAATGTGTGTCGAACACTAGTTAGAACAATTGAAATAAAACGTGCATCAAATGCACGAGTCGCTATGGAACGTTAGATATCGCAAAGGCGAGCGCCTCGGTGCGCAAGCCATAAGAACATGGGATAACTGTATTCGGCGAGTGCCTTCGTGCACGAGCTATTCCGTGCCTTCGTGCATGAGTTAGAAAGTCTAGCACATTGAAAAAGTATGAAGGCGAGTGTCACGACCCGCACCCTAGAATAAGGGCACGAGAAGTGGGTATGTCCAGCCTACGTCGCAGTGTCGGCGGTAGAACGCTGTCCTAGGTCTCATGCATCTAACAGTATAAGGCTAAATAGTTTATACTCCCCGAATGGGGGTGACATAGCAGAATGTAAACTCCATCACATCTAAGGTAGAGCATAATGGAAAATAGACAAAACATGAAATCCAAAAGAGATACAGCAGATAGAAGTCTAAGTGTCTAAGATACACAAACCCAGAAATACATCTCAAAGCTCAAATATAGTAATCCATAATACAACTCAAGACAACTGAAAATAAAGGAGAAACTCTAGCTATCTACTCCGACCTCTACTGTGTCTCCTCTAGGCTAGCAATAACCTCCAAGCTATTTGTAAAATTTATCAACAGGTCCAGTCAGGACGGAAGCGAGCACATATCTCTCAAAACAGTTCATAACAGGTAAGGAGTATAAAGTATGTAATAGAGTAAAATACAGGAAATGCTGAATGAAAGTACGAGTAAACAGGAGATATTTGTAACTGAAAGTAATACATGATAGTAGAGACTGTAAGTGGCTACGTGATTTATAGCACAATATGGTTATGTAAACGGCCTGGAGGCACATGAATACATCTACTGGGGATAGTGTTCACATAACCAATTCTACTCACCCCGCCCCCAATCAATACACAAGGATCCGTTCAAGTTACGTTATAAGCACATGAATACGGCTAAGATACGTGAACTCATGTAATGAGTAGTACATGAGGCACATGATAAGCACATAAAAGAACATGAATCACATGAAAGCACATGAGAACATGTAAAAACATGAAATAGTACGAGTACAAGGAGTACCTGATGCACATGATAAAGTACATGAACATGAAATACCCGATGCACCCGTAGAGGGATAACATCTCAGGAAAGGATCCATATAGTACTAATCCGTGAAGATACGTGTCAGCATCAAGTAGAGTAATCTAGAGCAAGAATATTGTCCAGACAGGTATAAAAAGATCAGAGAATGTACTCGCCTGCTATCTGAATGTCCAAAGGAAATATATTGTCCGAGGAGAGGTGTCTGGCTCCTAATCAGAACAGCATAAGTCACAACAAGTCCAAAATGGCAATATGAAGTTCTACTATGCATTCTACATGATTCTAGGTCCATCTAGACCAAAGTCAACTCTTGGTCAACTTGGTCAACCCTGAAAGTCAAACCTAGGTCAACTATGGTCAAACTAGGTCTAACAAGTCTAAATTAGGTCAAACAAGTTATTCTAGGTCTAAACAAACTAAGTATATGCAAATCAAGTATCCAAGATAGCTACTAACTCATAGCCTAAGTCACTTGCTAAACCAAGCACAAAACTAAACCATAAGCTAACAAGGCACACAAACTTAGTCATATAATGTATATATATTATTCACATTCACATATTCATATACATAGATATATATAGGAAAGCTATATATATAGGCACATACATATATATATATATATATATAGAGAGAGAGAAAGAGAGGTAAAAGAGTAAGTGAGTATGTGTGTGGCATGTGTGTGAAAGGATATGTGTTAATGTTCTAAAATTTAGTGATAGGTAGGTGTATGTGACATGGAATACATGATGTCAAAGGGTGTATGAATGTATGTGTGTAAAAGGTTATAGGTTAACTCAGTTTATAGAAATACATACATACATACATACTTACCTTGTATACATGCATACATACATATCATGTATATTACATTTACATGATACATACATGTATACTTGTATTATATTATACTTACATCCATGCATGTTAGATACTTGTATTTATATTAACATATTGCAAACATTCATTTCATTCATGCATCTATGCATTACCTATATGTTTTATACATATGCATATATTGTATATTCATATCATTTCATATATTAACATAGAGACATACAAACATGCACACATCATATATTTCCTACCTTGCATTACCCTACATATCATGTTATATATTATCATTCCTTTCATATATTACATTATCTGTAAGGTAAATACATCATATATGGATACAATACATTATCTTGCATGCTTGCATTCATATATTACATTCTATATTACCTATATACATGTATTTCCTCCATTCATTCATGCTTGTATCATATACTCTACATTACCATACATGTTATCATTATATATTGCATTATAATATTTATACAATATGCATTCATATCTATTATTACATATATATCTTGCATTCATATCTAGCATTCATTATATACTTTCATGCATGCATTGTATATCATTCTTTCATATACATTGCTCATATGCATTATATTAATTGCATTCCTACATGCTTGCATTCAACCATATATATACATTAATGTAAAGAGAATATATATCATATATATATTATTTCATTCATCTAACATATCATGCATTACATACTCTATATTCATTTAATATCCATACTACTTATGCTCATAGGTTACACAAAATGCATATATCGTATAGTCACTCTTCTACTTAAAACCAATACTGTACCAATTGGGCATTCACTAAATTCTAGGATTAAAGTATGTCGTAGTCCTTCGTGTTAGCTTTCCAAAACTTCAAACGGATCGCATTTTCGTGTCCGGATGCTCCCGAAATCGCAAAAATACTGAAACACGTTCGTCTTTTGTACAGCTGACACTCAAATAATTCTACAGAAAGTTACAGAAAAAATTTGGCTTATTAAAATATATATTTGGAAAGCTAACTTCGATACGGTTTTTTTTAAAAACGAGAAATAAATCAGAGTTTTAAGCTAAAAGTTATGACATTTCTAAGTTGCTATCGCTACTAAAAACGTGGATAAATATTATGACGAATTTAGGTAGTTTGAGACAAAAGAAACACAAGTATATAACATAATGTATCAAGAACTCACTCTCTACACTAATATATATATATGAGACACTATAGAACACATCTCCAATACAAAAATATTATATTAAACATGTAATAATTCATTCATACATAACAACAATACATAGTGTGTCCAAATTTGGGGTTTTCCCACATGGACACAACCACAACACAAATGACACTCCTATGACCTCCAAATGGACATGAAATGGACACAAATGGAGATACAACCATGGGGGTCATTCCTATGGGTTCAAAATATTTCTATATGCATGTAGGGATGGATTAGAGGGGAGATTATACCTTTCGGGAGAGAGATTCAAAGGAAAATCCTTCCGACACGACACCGACACGTAGAGATTCTAAAAGGACACGAACGAGCTCCGAATCCTCCCAAACTTGGCTAGCACCCTCTAACCATGGAGTAGAGGAGAAATGAATAAGATTTGGTGGAAGAAAGGGTTGATTTGGAGATGAAATCAATGGAGGTTCATCTCTAAATTAATTTGGGGAAGAACAAGAGAGAGAAAGTGGATGAAAACAAATGAATGAAGGAGTGACTCACTCCTTATCCCCCCCCATAGGTGGCTGCCCAAAAAGGGTGAGGTGTCCCCTATTTGAATGTCCAAAATGCCCTCCACTAATCTATTTGATTTAAATTAAGAATGGGTTAAAGGTTGAGGTCAATTTAGTCTAGTTTTAAGTCTCTAATTAAACTAAACCTATCCATAAATAATTAGTCTAACTACTAATTAAAATTACTATCATGTGGACTAAAATTAATATCATGTGGGCCATGAAGAACAGTTTGGCAACTCTAGAGGGGGGTGAATAGAGTTTATATAGAAAAATAGCCAATTAAAAATAACTCTTTCACCAACAATAAAAAATCAGAGTAAAGTGCGGAAAATAAATGAAGAGCAGAAGAGCATACGCAAACACAACGATTTTAACCTGGTTTCCCTCGTCGAGGACTAGTCCAGGCCTGAGAACTCTAGCTCAGGATTAAATCCACTATTTGTGAAATAGTAGCTTACAACCCGTGTCTTTTCTTCAGAAGAGCACGTCAACTTCTAACAGAGGATCGCAGTGGCGATTTGCTTGGAATTGTCCAAGCGACTTCTTCACTCTTGCACAAGAATCCTAACTGAGAGATGCTGAGCACTCGAGACTTAGGAGGCTTGTGGCTAGTAGATAGGAAGGGTATGGCTTATTGAGCTTGTAGGAGAGAAGAGAAGAGAAGATTGAGTGAATTGAAATGAGAGAATTCATGCCCTATTTATAGTGTTTTTAGAGGCAGAATTCGGCCAGAATTCGGGTAGGAAAATTCAAAAATTTGGCCGTTGGACAGCTAGCAACCAGCTAACCCTAAAATTAGGGTTCCTGATTTCTAGGGGACAGAGTTCGGCCCGAACTCTGTGTGGAGGCAGAGTTCGGCCCGAACTCTGTCTCCAGAGCACAGAGTGGTTCTAAGTGGGACTTGTGGGCAATTTTTGTTTTGGTGGAGCTTGGGATTTTGGGTAGGCTTATAGACTAAGTTCCAAGAGCTCAGCATAACTCAGAGTACATACTTCTAGACTCAATAAAATGTAAAAGTACAGACTCGAAAATACACTGAGAGTCGGAAACTGAGCTGTTGTCTGTCCTGAACTGAATGCAGACGTCGTGTGTCGTATTGAATTTATACAGATATTATTTAGTCAATGTAGTCAATATTTGGTTGACTGTGACTTTGTGTCAACAATCTCCCCCATATTGATAATTGACAAAATAATAAATGTATATTTCAATATTCATACCTGGACACAGTTGGTTAAAACACAGCTCCCCCATAAACAATGCCGAGCTAGAATAAGATAGCTCCCCCGTAATCAGTGAACGGTGCCGAGCTAGAATCAATAGCTCTCCCCCGTAAATAATGCATAGAACCTGTGGCCTGATAAAAATATTTTTCCAAAAGCAAACACAAGCACAGACAGATATACATTTGAAATATACATATTTCTCCCCCTTTTGGCAGTTAGCAATATAAAGGATCATATAGACTGCATAAGGATAGCAGTATAGACAATGAAAATTAATCCAACCACACCAAGTAGAGAAGAAACAGTTTAATACTAATAAAACAAGTCACTGACATAAAGTAAAACTACGAAAAATAGCATAAAATGTTATCCACCAACCAGAATGACAAGCACATCATCAGGGTGTGAAGACAGAAATCCAGTACATAAATCCATAACAAACTGAAATAACTAAAATCAAAAGGCAACTAAGACCATCAGCAGTGGCAGCAGCATATCAAGCCAATCTCTATCATGGAGCACGAGAAGGTCCTGGAACATCTGAAGGACCAGGGAATGAGCGAACGAAAAGGTCCTGGAACATCTGAAGGTCCACAAAAGCATCATCCGGATCCATATACCTCATGACCCACGGATCGTCTATACGATGACCCGCGCGATCTGGATCCCGCTCAATAGGCACATGGAGATCAGGATGACGAGCAAGCGAATACCGCATATCATGCAGAGAGTTCCCAAGGGCACTGATCTGTAAGGTGGTACGGTAATCCTGCTGCGTCCAGCGATCATCCTCAACGGCAAAACGATCGCGAAGCATAGTCTGAAGAGAATCCAGGTTGGCAGGAGGAGGAGGTGCAGCCTGACCGAGTGGAGGGGCGTCAGGCTCCTCATCAGCAGAATGCTCAGATGACTCAGAAGCAGCGACAGGCTGAAGGCGTCGTGCCTTGGATAGAAAGACAGGTGCAGGCATGAACAGACAAGCATCAAGTGGTATATGAAAAGCACGAAAGATCAAAGGAAGATACAGAGGATAAACCAAAGCTCGTGGTTTCCTCCTACAGCGAATCATCCAGTCCATCATGGTACGTGGAAGATTGAAAGGAATTCCAAAATGAAGATGATAAAGAGCAGATATTTCAAGATAAGTGAGGTCATCATGGGAACCTGTTTTGGGTAGAATGGTGTTAGAAATAATCCAATGAAGGTCAGAAAAATATGGGTTGAGATATTTAGCCGTGAGCTTGCGAGGACGTGTGTATGGAGTACACAAATCGTCCTTGAAGCTCTCAAGGGAAATTCCGTCGGGAAAACGGAACGAGCGAGCGTCAACTAGCTTTTCCCAAGAATTGGGCTCTTGAAGATCAAGATATTCGGCTAAGTCAAAGTCATCAAAAGATATATTGATACCTGCAACTCGTGAATAAATATGAAGGTCATCAAAGGTTAAGTTGCAGTAGAACATTTGAACGGCATGACGATAGATAGCAGAAGTTGTAGTAACTAGTTCATCAAGATAGAGGTCATGGAATAAAGAATCATATTGAGAGAATATGGAAAAATTAATAGGATGTCCTGTGAATACCTGACGATTCCGAAAGTCATTAAACCAGTTGTTTGATGCATCTAGTGAGACAAAAAGTCTGTTGTCATAGGTGGAAGGATTTTGAGGACGAGGTGGATTGAACAAAGGATGGTATGGTTGAAGTTGTTCAATGATTTGTTCAATTGATGGAGGAGAATCCGAAGAGGAAATACTCTCAACTCGAATTCTCTTCCCACGATTGAACAAGCAAGGAGCCATTAAAAGCTTTTAACTAGAAGATAGAAAATAGGAATGGTACCTCAAACAAGTAATAAACAATGGAAGAGAATGGAGAGAAACCCCTTTTTCTTGATTTTGAGAAGCACTGGAGCACTCTAGATCAAAAACTAGGGTTAGGGTTTCAAGAAAAGATTTTGTATAGGTGAGAAAGGTGGTAGTAGTGAAGGAGAGAGATGGAATCCTGACATAAAGTAGGGCTTTGTCTTTGGTCGGGTGAAATATTGACCATTGGATTAGAATTGATCCAACGTCAGAGCCAGATCCCGACTCTGGAACCTAAGAACCGAACTCGGCCCGAACTCTGATAGGGGCAGAGTTCGGCCCGAGTTCTGGATCAATGGTCCAGAACAGGCAAAGAACATGAAGAAAATGTTTAAGAGTTAAACAAAAGATAGTTGAGGACAACAAAGAGTGTAAAAAAAATAGATAGAGAGGTACTCAGAAAACAGAATGAACTTTAGAAAATATCAATTAGGCAATATTAAATCGAAAACGAGCCATATAATAAATAAGGACATATACTGTGGTTCAATAGTCCAAAATTTGCCATGGGTTAGCTGCAGGGGCCGGATCCCAGCTAGCGGTAGTCCTGAGGACTAGTGCACCGTGTCGCTTAGGCTTTTACGCCTTGTTGTCAGAAGGACCCTTTCGGCTTGTACCCATACCAAATTCTTCGTAAAAGAATCACAATATACTCGATATTTACGCAGGTGAGTTTCAATTTATAACTGCTTCATCTAAAATTCCAAGTTCACGACAAAGAAAATTGAAGCGCTCTTCGGATAGTGGCTTAGTAAAGAAATCTGCCAGCTGATGATCAGTGTCAATAAATTCTAAGTTAATCGTGCCATTTTGCTGATGATCATGCAAAAAGTGGTATCTGATTTCAATGTGTTTAGTGCGTGAGTGGCAGACAGGGTTCTTAGTCAAATTGATTGCACTAGTATTGTCACAGAATATAGGAATATGCATGAAAGATAACTTATAGTCCTCAAGGGTTTGCTTCATCTACAGAATTTGTGCACAACAACGCCCAGCTGCTATGTATTCAGCTTCTGTTGTGGATAGTGCAACAGAGTTCTGCTTCTTGCTAAACCAGGAGACTAAAGCTTTTCCTAATAAATGACACGTGCCGCTCGTACTTTTACGGTCGACCTTGCATCCAGCGAAGTCAGCATCGGAGTAACCAATAAGATCAAATGATGTTGACTTGGGATACCATAGGCCCACTGTAACCGTACCCTTAAGGTATCTAAAGATACGCTTAACCGCGGTCATGTGTGATTCCTTAGGATTAGCTTGATATCTAGCACATAGGCAAACACTGAACATGATATCGGGACGACTAGCAGTTAAATAAAATAAGCTGCCTATCATACCTCGATACTTACGTTGATCAACAGGTTTGCCACTCTCATCTGGTTCGAGTTTGGTTGAAGTAGCCATTGGCGTGCTGATTGGTTTGATGTTGTCAAGATCGAACTTCTTAAGCATGTCCTTGGTGTACTTTGATTGGCAGATGAAAGTTCCATTAGCCAGTTGTTTTACTTGCAGACCAAGAAAATAGTTGAGCTCTCCCATCAAGCTCATTTCAAATTTCGTCTGCATACACTTGGCAAATTCTTGACAAAGAGTTTCATCAGTAGACCCAAAAATAATATCATCAACATAAATCTGAATTAATAGAATGGTGTCTTTGAAAGATTTAATAAACAGTGTAGTGTCAATTTTCCCTTTTGAAAAACCTTTCTCAAGCAAGAAACTGCTTAGCCTTTCATACCAAGCTCTGGGGGCTTGTTTAAGGCCATAAAGCGCTTTCTTCAGCTTGAACACGTGGTCGGGAAATTTGTGATTTTCAAAGCCAGGGGGTTGTTTGACATAAACTTCCTCCTTAATAAAGCCATTCAAGAAAGCACTTTTAACATCCATTTGAAATAATTTAAAGTTCTGATGATTGGCAAAAGCACAAAGCATCCGAATGGATTCTAGTCTAGCAACAGGAGCTATGTCTCATCGTAGTCGATACCTTCCTCTTGATTGTATCCTTGAGCTACTAGACGGGCTTTGTTACGAGTGACTGAACCATCTTCATTTACTTTGTTTCTAAACACCCATTTGGTACCAATTATTGAGTGATTAGCCGGTCTAGGAACTAGTTCCCATACTTGGCTCCTCTCAAATTGGTTGAGTTCTTCTTGCATAGCAGAAATCCAAAATTCATCATTAAAAGCTTCAGAAATGTTTTTAGGCTCTACTTGTGAAATGAAGGCAGTGCTAGCAACGGAGTCTCTTAGTGATGATCGAGTAGTTACTCCACGTGAAACTTCTCCTATAACTAAATTTTCTGGATGAGAAGGTTTGAAAGAGAATTTCTTAGGCAAACCCTCCAGAGAATTAGTTTCGGTTGAAGTGTTCATTGGAGTAGAAATTGATGGCTCAACATCATCATCAAGAGCGCTTACTGCACTGTTATCTTCATCAAAAGTCACATTAGTTGACTCCTCCACAATAAGTGAGCGTTTGTTGAAAACTCTATATCCCTTACTCTTGGCGGCATAACCAAGAAAGATACCATCGTCAGCTTTGGCATCAAATTTGCCTAAGTTGTCTTTGGTGTTAAGGATAAAACATCTACAACCAAAAACTTTAAAATACGAAACATTGGGGGTTCTCCCAAACCAAAGCTCATAGGGTGTTTTCTTCGTAATGGGACGAATAAGCACCCTATTCAAAATGTGGCATGCTGTACTTACAGCCTCTGCCCAAAAATATTTCGAAAGAGAAAATTTATTCAACATGACTCTAGCCATATCGCCAAGAGTCCTATTCTTCCGCTCCACAACACCATTTTGTTGAGGAGTTCTAGGACAAGAAAATTCATGATCAAAACCATTTGCATTACAAAAACTTTCAAAATCATAATTTACGAATTCGCCTCCATGATCACTTCGGATTCGAGTAATCATGTAGCCTTTTTCGTTTTGAACTTTCTTTACAAAAATTTTGAAAGCAGAAATAGCATCGCTCTTATTAGCGAGAAAGAAAACCCATGTAAATCTCGAAAAATCATCAACAATAACAAATGCATAAAGTTTGCCTCCAAGGCTAGCTATTCTACTAGGACCAAATAAATCCATATGAAGTAGTTGCATGGGTCTAGTAGTACTTACAGAGTTGATAGAATGAAATGAGGATTTAGTTGCCTTGTTTAGTTCACATTCGGCACATACCGTGTCCTTTTTGAACGTGATGTCAGGCAATCCTCTCACTAGCTTCTTGGTGGAAAGCCTGGATATAGCATCCATGTTGGCATGACCAAGACGCTGGTGCCAAAGTAGTCGTTCGTCTTTATGGGCATATAGACATCTACCTGCATTGTTAGTATTTATAGAAAGATAGAAAATGTAGATGTTGTCCTCTCTTTTCCCTTCAAAAGCAATGTCTCCTGTTGACCTATCATAGATGTAGCAACTGTTTTGTCCAAAGTTAATATCATATCCATGATCAGCAAGATGACTAATGCTGAGCAGGTTATGCTTTAACTCGGTCACTAGGCAGACATCCTTTATTACAGGAGAAGGAGGATGACCAATGATACCATTACCTATAATGTGCCCTTTGAGATTGTTACCGAAGGATACGTATCCTTCTCTCTTCATCGATAGTGATGCAAAAAGATTTGCGTCTCCCGTCATATGTCGCGAGCATCCACTATCGAGAATCCACTTACTTTCAGTTGAGGAGGGAAGGTCCACCTATATCAAGAGTAGATGTGACCTTTGGTACCCGAGTTCTTGGGGGTCCTGAAAAGTTAGTCTTTGGGAACCAAGCATATATCCTTTTATCCACAAGTCTTCTAACTCTGCACTGTGGTGAGATGTGTCCATGTAATCCATAATAAGTACAGATAGCATTCTTATTTATACTAGGAGCATGAGAATAATATCTATAAGCAACAGGATGATGGACATGATGTGAAGAGTTAGCATGGTGAAGATGATTATGCATGGAATAAGTGGCATGGTGATGGTGTCTATGATGGTATTGTCTATGATGTGTGACTTGCTGATATTGTCTAGATGGCATGTCATGATGATTTTGTCTATATGGTATATGAGAACCTTGTCTATATGGCATTGCATGATGATTTTGTCTATATGGCATGGCATGATGATTTTTATGTGTGGAGTGATGTTGATTGTGTCTTTGTGCATGATGAGTGTGTACTGAGTGAGAATTGTTCTTACGTGCACGTGGTTTGTGAAAGTTTGTGTATATAAAAGCATGGTTATGAGCTGCATGAGAATGACGTGATTGACTAGCATGAGTGGTATTGTGCCCATGTGATTGGGTTTGAGGTTGGACAACCTGTTTACCCAATTTGGTTTCTAATCTTTTAGAAACAGCTTGCAGTTCATCAACCTTAATATTTAAGCCATAAATCTTAGTCATGGAAATCTTGTGTCTACTCTTTTCTTCAGCAAGCAACGTGTTGAGAGTAGTGATTTCTTGAGTTTGTTGCTCAATACGTGCTTCAGCATCATGTAAGCTTAATTTAAGCTTGGATACTTCATCAGTGTCATTAGTGGGTGATGTGTTTCTAACATTATCAAGAAGTAAAGAAATTCTTTGTATCTCATCTTCTAGACTTTTGATTTTGTCCTTGGCATGTTTATATTTACCGATGACCTTTTTATGATCATCGAGTAAATCAGTGAAAGCATCGCCAAGTTCATCAAAAGAGAAGTCATCCAGAGTTTCGTTAGATACCTTGTTGGAAGTTGCCATCGGGCACACATTTGCTGTATCTTGAGGAGAGTCCTTTTCTTCCTCAGAGTCACTCGCTTCACTTTCATGCCAGATGCCTGTGTTGGCATATTTCTTTGATGAGTTCCTTTTGTATGGCTTCTCATAGTGGTTGCTCTTCTTCAGGAATGGGCAGTCTTTTCGGACATGTCCAGTTTTCTTGCAACCATAACAAGTTGGTTCCTCTTCATCGTTTTCTTGAGATTCCTTCTTCCTTCGATTGAAGCGAAGGAATTTCCTGAAGTTGCGAACCATGAGAGCTTGGTCTTCATCATCCGAGTTATCTTCTTCGGTCTCATCATGATTAGCTCTTCGTTGATGAGCTTTGAGTGCGATCTCCCTGGTCTTCGGAGCAGGCTCTTCGAAGTCCTTGAGGTCAAGCTCGTGAGTCATAAGCTTACCCATCAAGGTCTCCATTGACATTGTTGTGAGATCGTTTCCTTCTATGATGGCTGTCACCTTAGGGTTCCAAATCTTTGGTAGCCCTCTAAGCAGCTTACGAATCTTTTCGTGGTTTGAGTACTGCTTTCCAAGCAAAGATAGAGGATTGATGATGTCGAGGAATCTTGTGATCATTTGAGTGATCGTCTCACTTGGCTTCATCTTGAAGGCTTCGTATTCTTGAGTGAGACGGCTTATTTTGGATTCCTTGACCTGTGTGGTTCCTTCATGCGTCACTTCTAGAAGTCTCCATACTTCATGAGCAGTGGTGCATGTAGAGACCCTGTTGAACTCATTCCTGTCTATGGCACAGAATAAAGCATTAATAGTCCTAGCATCTAGACTTGCCTGTTTCTTCTCCTCGACAGAATATTTGTCGTGTGGTTTCTCAATGAGGTCACCATCGACAACTATTCTGGCGGGCTTTTTGTAACCGTCAGTGACGACAGTCCACAGGTCAAAGTCTAGAGACTTAAGATAGAAGCTCATCCTTGTTTTCCAATATGTGTAGTTAGTCCCATCAAATAGGGGAGGCCTATGAGTGGACTGACCTTCACCATGATTGGAAATCAAGGATTGTGTGGTTGCCATGGATCAGCTCTTAGGATGTTAGTCCTTATAAAGAGAACAGAGCTCTGATACCAATTGAAGAACAGTTTGACAACTCTAGAGGGGGGGTGAATAGAGTTTATATAGAAAAATAGCCAATTAAAAATAACTCTTTCACCAATAATAAAAAATCAGAGTAAAGTGCGGAAAATAAATGAAGAACAGAAGAGCATACGCAAACACAACGATTTTAACCTGGTTTCCCTCGTGGAGGACTAGTCCAGGCCTGAGAACTCTAGCTCAGGATTAAATCCACTATTTGTGAAATAGTAGCTTACAACCCGTGCCTTTTCTTCAGAAGAGCACGTCAACTTCTAACAGAGGATCGCAGTGGCGATTTGCTTGGAATTGTCCAAGCGACTTCTTCACTCTTGCACAAGAATCCTAACTGAGAGATGCTGAGCACTCGAGACTTAGGAGGCTTGTGGCTAGTAGATAGGAAGGGTATGGCTTATTGAGCTTGTAGGAGAGAAGAGAAGAGAAGATTGAGTGAATTGAAATGAGAGAATTCATGCCCTATTTATAGTGTTTTTAGAGGCAGAATTCGGCCAGAATTCGGGTAGGAAAATTCAAAAATTTGGCCGTTGGACAGCTAGCAACCAGCTAACCCTAAAATTAGGGTTCCTGATTTCTAGGGGACAGAGTTCGGCCCGAACTCTGTGTGGAGGCAGAGTTCGGCCCGAACTCTGTCTCCAGAGCACAGAGTGGTTCTAAGTGGGACTTGTGGGCAATTTTTGTTTTGGTGGAGCTTGGGATTTTGGGTAGGCTTATAGACTAAGTTCCAAGAGCTCAGCATAACTCAGAGTACATACTTCTAGACTCAATAAAATGTAAAAGTACAGACTCGAAAATACACTGAGAGTCGGAAACTGAGCTGTTGTCTGTCCTGAACTGAATGCAGACGTCGTGTGTCGTATTGAATTTATACAGATATTATTTAGTCAATGTAGTCAATATTTGGTTGACTGTGACTTTGTGTCAACAGGCCATGCCTAACTAGTGTGTGGGTCCCACTAGAGTCAAACTATCCCCCGGGTCCCCGTTTCAAGTCGGATTGAGTTGAAATTCGAACCCGACTCAAATAACCCCAAAACAATATCATAAATAATAAAATAGATTTCAACCCCAAAATAATATCATAAATAATAAAATAAATTTCAAAAATATTCAAAAATGTAAAATAACAAAAATACCCCTATTTCTGAAAACTGGGGGTGACAAATCTATCCACCTTAAAAAATTTCGTCCTAGAAATTAAAACAAAGCAATCACAGAAAACACATGCAGAAAACAATCTCATTCAACTACTTTTCAAAAAAAATCAGCAATAAAAAAATCTCTTTGAGGCACATCAAACATTTGTAAATAAAAACTGATACGTGTCCGCTACGGACACAAAACCATCACAAAATCACACCTATCAAAGGTCAAAATCAACAATCACCAACGCAATAAATATCAAAATAATTCAAAGAGGTCAAATGCAAAATATTCTTAGGCCATAAATGACATTAAAACATCCTAATCACATGGTTAGGCTCTAGGTCAAATAGTCTCTAGGGTTTCACTAGCAAAATATCAAAATCACAAGTCATGATTTTAAATAGTTTTAAAATAATTTAAAAATTACTAAAAATTATATCAAAATTTAAACGTCAAATCAATAAATGATTAAAATTACCAAATTTCAAAATTACCCTCATTTTAGAAAACTGGGTGTTACAAGTCTACCCGCCTTAGAAAAATTTTGTCCTCGAAATTAAAATGTTCATACTCCTTCTAGGTCAAACCCCCACAATCAAAGTCCCTGAACTTAAACAAATCATATGATTTAAAAGGACGACATACAGGATCATGGCATACGGTGGTAGCGAAAGTCTCATCTAGGTATACTAGTCATGCTAAACCAAAACGGTCATAGGGTATCAAAACACACAAGCAATCTAGGGTGCTAAACTAGAAAAGTTACAGAAATAACAAATCATCAAAACTGTAAGGCAGTCTACCACCCTATATAAAAACTGGTACTTATCAAAATAAAATAAAGTTAACTACCATTTATCTAATAAGGGGTACTATTCAAGAAAATCAAAATCAAAAGTTAAAGAATGAAAGCCAATTGCATGGAAATCCAATCACAATATATTTATATATATAGCGTTAGAGAGGGAAAAGCTAGCATTATGTACAAGTTATATAGTTCGTGTGTGTATGGGTGTATGTGGACATGTTCATATGGTTAGATAATAGGCGTGAGTGTATGTGAAATATACATAAAAGTACATAGGAGAATTTGGGTTTCAAACAATAACTATCAAGTTACACTAATCATGCCATATTGGTTAAACAATCTACAATACACAACTCATTTGCTCATAACATGCATGGCTAACCATGTATATGTATATATAAAGAGGTAGAGATTTAGTTACGTATCTATATACATTATAACATGCATGCATAAACTCTGTATATATCTATATAGATATATGAACATAACATAGAGAGGAAGGGTTAGGTTACATGGTAGTGTATACTATGTTAGAGTGTGGGTGTCACTATACAGGGTTATAGCTTTAGTAATGAAAGGTTAGACCCAGTTTTAGTTCAGCATTTACATACAAGAATCTGAAATAAGCTAACATTTAAACCAGTATAATATTAACCAACCCAATGTTTATCACAACCTAACATATAAGAGTATAAACCTAACATCATATCCCTACATACAACAATGTACATAGCTCCAAAATATTTCATTTTTTTAAAAAAAATAAAACAGCAATTGAACTAAACATTTGGAATCCAGTATTAAGGGTTAATATGCACACAGTCTTAGATTTGACAAATTCAAACACAAAACTCAACCAATTTTTTTTGAATTGAAACCCTATGTATAACATACATGTGCAGTGATGTAAACATAACTAATAACATAAAATTTATATTTGAATTACAAAATTTAACTGGAAATGCAGAGAACCAGTCTCTGTTACTGTACTGTATAAGAAATATTGGAATTTTGAAAATTTAAACATCAACAACATATTAATATGTATTTAGATATGGTGGAAATCAAAGTGTAGCATGGATACGTGTCAGGCAAATAGTCTGTGTCCACTATATATATATTCTCATGTCCTAATATAAAAATTAAATTCTACATCAAGACCAACATTTATATTCCTACCAAGATTGTAAAGAAGGTGATTGACGTAATCAAGACAGTTTTATTATTATTATTATTTAATACAAGAATAATAGCAAAAAAGTAATAACGATAAAATCTATTTTGCTTATATGTTTAAAGAAGGAACCATTTTGAAACCCAGAACTATAATATCAATTACAAGGTAAGGTCTAGCAAAATCATCGGTTCATTGTATTAAGAAGAAACTCATAGCAAGAAGTTACACAAGAGTTTATAAAAACAACTAAACCTACTCCTAAGTTAAATAATGAGAAGCAAAACAAAACAAACAAATAATAACTTTTTTTTGAAGGACTGGAACAAAAGTAGAGAAAACATGTTCAAAAATATTTAAGGTACAATCTGATAATCATATGCGTCTATCCAAAATTATGGTACTCTAAATCCTTGTCATACTAGTAAGCAAGGCTACGATAATCACAAAGTCCTCGACTTAGGCACATACCTCTAGAATCATGGTATTTAAAATTTTTATGATGCCGCTAGCTTGGCTGCAAAAATCTAAAATTCCCACACCCGAGAAATATATCCAAAATCAGACTATATGTCCTCACCATGCTGGCTAATGTGACTGTAGAAGACTATATTTCATAACTTAGATGACCTAGCCCATATGATTTCATCTTGACAAAAATTAAATTAAATCAACAATGGATACCCAAAAATCAAATTTATCAATGAACATCAAGATTCAAAACTGAACAATAATCCATCAAATCATATAAATACAAACTCGGATGCAACAGCTAACATCAAGATTCAAAACTCCACAATCATCATCAAAATCAAGTTCAACAACAGAAGTAAAGATAAATCAAATCAAGGGAAGAAGAGTTTTTCAAATCGAAGTTAAAATAAGATTCTCAAGGGTCGTCCCAGGAATCGCTCAGGGGATCCTAACTGTGATTGAGTACCTTCAAAATATATCCTAATCCTACTGCAGGCTGTAGTGGTACTCTAGTTCGAATACCACTACATAAAATCGACCTGCATGGGCCACCACTAAAAATGTGTCACGACCCGCACCCTAGAATAAGGGCACATGAAGTGGGTACGTCCAGCCTACGCTGCAGTGTCGGCGGTAGAACGCTGTCCTAGGTCTCATGCATCTAACAGTATAAGGCTAAATAGTTTATACTCCCCGAATGGGGGTGACATAGCAGAATATAAACTCAATCACATCTAAGGTAGAGCATAATGGAAAATAGACAAAACATGAAATCCAAAAGAGATACAGCAGATAGAAGTCTAAGTGTCTAAGATACACAAACCCAGAAATGCATCTCAAAGCTCAAATATAGTAATCCATAATACAACTCAAGACAACTGAAAATAAAGGAGAAACTCTAGCTATCTACTCCGACCTCTACTGTGTCTCCTCTAGGCTAGCAATAACCTCCAAGCTATATGTAAAATTTATCAACAGGTCCAGTCAGGACGGGAGCGAGCACATATCTCTCAAAATAGTTCATAACAGGTTAGGAGTATAAAGCATGCAATAGAGTAAAATACAGGAAATGCTGAATGGAAGTACGAGTAAACAGGAGATATTTGTAACTGAAAGTAATACATAATAGTAGAGACTGTAAGTGGCTACGTGATTTAGAGCACAATATGGTTATGTTAACGGCTTGGGGCACAAAAATACAAATAAGGAGGCACATAAATACAGCTACTGGGGATAGTGTTCACATAACCAATTCTACTCACCCCGCCTCCAATCAATACACAAGGATCCGTTTAAGTTACGTTATAAGCACATGAATACAGCTAAGATACGTGAACTCATGTAATGAGTAGTACATGAGGCATATGATAAGCACATGAAAGCTCATGAAGCACATGAAAGTACATGAGAACATGTAAAAAATAAAATAGTACGAGTATAAGGAGTACCTGATGCACATGATAAAGTACATGAACATGAAATACCCGATGCACCAGTAGAAGGATAACATCTCAGGAAAGGATCCATATAGTACTAATCCGTGAAGATACGTATCAGCATCAAGTAGAGTAATCTAGAGCAAGAATATAGTCCAGACAGGTATAAAAAGATCAGAGAATGTACTCGCCTGCTATCTGAATGTCCAAAAGAAATATATTGTCCGAGGAGAGGTGTCTGGCTCCTAATCAGAACAGCACAAGTCACAACAAGTCCAAAATGGCAATATGAAGTTCTACTATGCATTCTACATGATTCTAGGTCCATCTAGACCAAAGTCAACTCTTGGTCAACTTGGTCAACCCTGAAAGTCAAACCTAGTTCAAATACGGTCAAACTAGGTCTAACAAGTCTAAATTAGGTTAAACAAGTTATTCTAGGTCTAAACAAACTAAGTATATGTAAATCAAGTATCCAAGATAGCTACTAACTCATAGCCTAAGTCACTTGCTAAACCAAGCACAAAACTAAACCATAAGCTAACAAGGCACACAAACTTAGTCTTATAATGTATATATATCATTCACATTCACATATTCATATGCATAGATATATATAGGAAAGCTATATATATAGGTACATACATATATATATATAGAGAGAAAGAGAGGTAAAAGAGTAAGTGAGTATGTGTGTGTTTGGCATGTGTGTGAAAGGATATGTGTTAATGTTCTAAAATTTAGTAATAGGTCGGTGTATGTGACATGGAATACATGATGTCAAAGGGTGTATGAATGCATGTGTGTAAAAGGTTATAGGTTAACTCAGTTTATAGAAATACATACATACATACATACATACTTACCTTGTATACATGCATACATACATATCATGTATATTATATTTACATGATACATACATGTATACTTGTATTATATTATACTTACATCCATACATATTAGATACTTGTATTTATATTAACATATTGCAAACATTCATTTCATTCATGCATCTATGCATTACCTACATGTTTTATACATATACATATATTGTATATTCATATCATTTCATATATTAACATAGAGACATACAAACATGCACACATCATATATTTCTTACCTTGCATTACCCTACATATCATGTTATATATTATCATTCCTTTCATATATTACATTATCTGTAAGTTGAATACATCATATATGGATACAATACATTATCTTGCATGCTTGCATTCATATATTACATTCTATATTACCTATATACATGTATTTCCTCCATTCATTCATGCTTGTATCGTATACTCTACATTACCATACATGTTATCATTATATATTGCATTATAATATTTATACAATATGCATTCATATCTATCATTATATATATAACTTGCATTCATATCTAGCATTCATTATATACTTTCATGCATGCATTGTATATCATTCTTTCATTCATACATTGCTCATATGCATTATATTAATTGCATTCCTACATGCTTGCATTCAACCATATATATACATTAATGTAAAGAAAATATATATATATATATATATTATTTCATTCATCTAATATATCATGCATTACATACTCTATATTCATTTAATATCCATATACATAGGCTCATAGGTTACACAAAATACATATATCGTATAGTCACTCTTCTACTTAAAACCAATACTGTACCAATTGGGAATTCACTAAATTCTAGGATTAAAGTATGTCGTTGTCCTTCGTGTTAGCTTTCTGAAACTTCAAACGGATCGCATTTTTGTGTCCGGAAGCTCCCAGAATCGTGAAAATACCGAAATATGTTCGTCTTTCGTACAGCTGACACTCAAATAATTCTACAGAAAGTTACAGAAAGAATTTGGCTTATAAAAAATATATTTGGAAAGCTAACTTCGATTCGGTTCTTTTAAAAAAAAGGGAGATAAATCGGAGTTTTAAGCTAAAAGTTATGACATTTCTAAGTTGCTATTGCTACTAAAAACGTGGATAAATATTAGGACGAATTTAGGTAGTTTGAGACAAAAGAAACACAAGTATATAACATAATGTATCAAGAACTCACTCTCTACACTAATATATATATATATATATGAGACACTATAGAACACATCTCCAATACAAAAATATTAGATTAAACATGTAATAATTCATTCATACATAACAACAACACATAGTGTGTCCAAATTTGGGGTTTCCCCACATGGACACAACCACAACACAAAGGACACTCCTATGACCTCCGAATGGACACAAATGGAGATACAACCATGGGGGTCATTCCTATGGGTTCAAAATATTTCTATATACATGTAGGGATCGATTAAAGGAGAGATTATACCTTCCGAGAGAGAGATTCAAAGAAAAATCCTTCCGACACGATACCGACACGTAGAGATTCTAAAAGGACACGAACGAGCTCCGAATCCTCCCAAACTTGGCTAGCACCCTCTAACCATGGAGTAGAGGAGAAATGAATAAGATTTGGTGGAAGAAAGGGTTGATTTGGAGATAAAATCAATGGAGGTTCATCTCTAAATTAATTTGGGGAAGAACAAGAGAGAGAAAGTGGATGAAAACAAATGAATGAAGGAGTGACTCACTCCTTATCCCCCCCCATAGGTGGCTGCCCAAAAATGGTGAGGTGTCCCCTATTTGAATGTCCAAAATGCCCTCCACTAATCTATTTGATTTAAATTAGGAATGGGTTAAAGGTTGAGGTCAATTTAGTCTTGTTTTAAGTCTCTAATTAAACTAAACCTATCCATAAATAATTAGTCTAACTACTAACTAAAATTAATATCATGTGGACAAAAATTAATATCATGTGGGCCATGCCTAACTAGTGTGTGGGTCCCACTAGAGTCAAACTATCCCTCGGGTCCCCGTTTCAAGTCGGATTGAGTTGAAATTCGAACCCGACTCAAATAACCCCAAAACAATATCATAAATAATAAAATAAATTTCAACCCCAAAATAATATCATAAATAATAAAATAAATTTCAAAAATATTCAAAAATTTAAAATGACAAAAATACCCTTATTTCTGAAAACTGGAGGTGACAGCGAGCGCCCTAGCGTGCAAGCCACGAACATTGAACATTAAGGCAAAGAATATAGAATTACGGTATCGAGGCGTGCATCGCATGCACGACTCAAAGAAATAAGAACAATCATGTCAAAGCGTGCCTACGTGCACGAGAATCATAAAAGATGGCTTCGTTGCGAAGAGAACAGTTATGGCATGTAGGTGACGGAACTGTCAGATGTGGCATGATGCCTTGAAAAGTGATCGGGACCTTCGGGTCGTTCGGTTGATGAACATCGAGTTGAGGCATGATGTCATTGAAAATTGAAATAAAGTATGAAATGTTAGAACATAGAAAGTTAATAGAAGAAGTATGAGATGATAAAGTATGAGTCTCGGACTCAAGATTATGTTTGGTTGTTTGAATAATAGTATATTGCATGGTCGAATGGACTTGAGAAAATTGAGATAATCTCCCGTGCATGGGAATGTTTCCTTCGAACGGGCTGCAACAGGGTACCGGGACCGTTCGGCCTAGGAGGGATATAATCTTTGAAGGGCGCACATCCGTAAGACGATTAGCGACCGCTTAGCGAGATGTGAAAAGTCGCAAATGATGGTATACAACGGGAGATCTCCGTAGTTGGGATAGCAACCTACTACGAGAGGCATCAGGCAACCCAAATTGAGAACGGAAATAAAGAAAAAAAGAGAAAAGAGAAAAGAAAGAAAGAAAAGAAAAAAGAAACCTTTAGTCCATTCTGGTGCAGATACGCCAATAACCTTCATATAGTTAAGGAACGATGGATTAAAAGTGCAGGCATGCATGTGTCCTACATACATGGATCCTATATAGAGAGCACTTATAACATGACAGAGAAGGAATGGAGCGTATTCACCTTGCATCAGTGCAAGGGTGAGTGTGTCTATGTTGGTAAGAAGTTACAGCACGAAACAAACACGAGATTACTTGCCTAATTGCCTATTCAATTCGAATAACATGCTTGCCAAGATAACATGTTTTACCGCTTTCGAATATGCCATGAAATTGACCCTAAGGAGAATATAGCAAGATCATAAGCTAAGTTGCATGATTCAATATAAATATTAAATATCGGTTTAGAAAGTGGGTCTTTTTATCAGTACATACGAGGACGAACGTACTGATCCCCACCAGCTTTCATGCAGGGTATAGGGAATGGATTGCTCGCAGCGAAGCTTCGCTTGATCATGCAGAGGCATGGAATGTCGTAGCGTTTGAAGCGTGCGATCGTATTGACGCTCGGACTTGCAACAGGATTGATGTGGCCGAGATATAGAAGGCATGATGTATGGAACGGTGAAATCATTTATGGGAAAGAGAGAACTTGAGTATTGTAGCCAATCTGGCAAATTCAGTTGGGCTATTGAAAGCCTTTGTAATCTCAGTTCATTATCAATATAGAGAATTCTTTCGTATACTCTATTTTCTTCCCTTTGCTAATATCAAATCAAAGATAACCATTTTGAGAACTTGTCATCTTGCCTTGCACAAGCGCAACTCCAGGCTCGTGCAGCATCACGCCCCCTGCAAGGACAATGATTCGGGTGATTTCGGGTCGGGGCTTGATAAATTGGTATCAAAGCTCTAGGCTCAATTTTCTCAGGATGCTTGCTTTGTTTCAATTCTAAATAGTTGCCTACCACCAATCGAATCACTGTTGACGCTACTCGATGCCATACTGGATGTTCCATACAATAAGTCTAATACATATCATGTAATTTTGCCGCATGTGTTCTTGAAATTACATGATGTTTGCTAAGAAAGTTACCAACGGTTTATTGCATTGAGTGCAACGAGTCGTGAAATATTATTGCTGCAAGTGCAACGAGTTAAAAAATGTGAAATAAGATGTTCGATGTTACAATGCAACAAAGTTGAACGAGAGAAATAATAAGTTACATGAAGTGTAACGAGTGAAATAAAATGTTGTTGTATCAAATTATAACGAGTTGAAGTATGAATGATGCATGCAAGAAAAATAAAAGTTGATATTGAATGTGTTGAACAGATTCGAGCATTGGCTTTGAATGTCACAAATAAATACTTGTACGAAATGCAATGGTTATCAAAAATAAATCATTGCACAAAGTACAATGCACATCAGAAAGAAAATGTTGCAAGCTGTATAAAACGTGTCGAAAGTAAAATCGTTGCACGTGGTGTAATGCGTGTCAAAGTAAAATTACTGCACGGAGTGTAATGGATATCAAAAATGAATCGTTGCATATGATGCAACGGAAGGAAACAAAAATTCTTAAATCGATAAAACAAATCGTTCGGTAGCGCACATAACTTGAACTTGTGTTGGCAAATGTACACATTAGCCGAATTGTCGAATTTTGATTAATCAAAGTTACGGTTATGATCAAGCATGATCACTACGAAAATCGTGAGTCGGAAGAGATTGTTGGTTCATACCGAGTATGATGCGAGGGAAATAACTTGATTCTGAGTGGTATATAATACCACCTATGCAATGAATGACTCGATTCTGAGTGGTATATGCAATACCACTTGTGAGATGGATTCCATCGACATTGTGTAATTTGTGGAAGGATTGGCCGCAACGGACGACAGAGTACCCAGACTTGATTAGAAATTTGTATGACGGTATGTTGATGCAAGTGTTCTTCAAAAGACGATTGGAATGATAAGGCGAGAATCGTATCATTGAATGATACGTCAGACAGAAATTATAAGTCGGTCGGACGACCGAGACTAATAAAACTATTATGCCTTGAGGCAATGATCGGATCGATCCTATAGAAAACTTAAAGTTATAAACGAGTTGCACGACTTGCAATCTCGATAAAAATATAGGATAATAGAAATTATAATCGAATCGCACGACTTGCGATCTTGATAAAAATGTTAGAATACGCGAATGGTAATCGAATCGCACGACTTGCGATCTCGATAGAAATGTTAGCCGATGCAAAGAGTAATCGAATCGCATGACTTGCGATTTCGGTGAAAACATTTGTTGAATCGGATAGCCGCGCCTAAGAAAGATAGTAGGTTACGTCGAGACAAGACTTGTGAGCACGACAAAATCATATGAAACTTAGAGGGCACAATTACATGACTCGAGGGTACAACATTGGAAAATCGGTAACTTGGTTACGCGATCGAAGTATAACGGAATGCAATGAATCGAGAAACGATTCGAGACGTACGAAAATGTTTGTGAAAAACTTGGACGTAGGTAATGCAAGTTGTCGACGTTGAAACAGGATCAAAGTTGACCCTTACGCTATCAAAATTTTATAAATAATAATACGAGAATGAACGAACTGGTTGATCATGAACTTTGTGATTGATCAAGACGAGACTATAAGTCATTGACGATTGATCTATGCGTATAGCATCTCATGTGTCGACCACAAATAAGATAGAATCGAACTCAATACAAGTAGATGCTTCGTGAATTATGGAATCATCGACGGTAGTGCATGACTTTACTCGGAGGATAGTTGCGCATCAGTTGCGTCGATAGAAATAGTTTTGTCCAAAATTGTGTATTCGCACAGAAATCGTCGAAACGTGGTTTGGCTCCAAAATAAGATATAGCATGGTTTGTAGTAACTGTCCTTCATTAATGATCCACAATTATCGAGCATAGCTTCGGGACAGCTGACCCTAGAAGACTTCACCGCCAAATCAAATTGAATGTTGCAGACCGTAAGATGACCCATGCGATATCGCATATAAAATTGTATCGATAACAAATATAATGTGGTGCATGTTGATGATAAGTCTAGGCAATTTTGAGAATCGTGCTATGCACGAGCGTGAGTAGTAAGAGAATGACTTACGAGTTATGTCGTTAGATTTGGATTTACCTTGCAATTGAGCTTGCGTGAATCGAACTTATATTCGGTGTTGCGAGACAGATAAGTTGGGAATTTGGCTATTGAATTCCTACTCGTTAGGAATCGAACGTAAGATGCATCGTAGAGACTTTGAGTCAAAGCGATTGTTGCCTTAAGCACCATAGCCTCGATGTAAACTTTTGTGTCGGATAGATTGAGGCCTTTGTGCAATGTCAATTTAAAGTTGCATCGGGAGAATTTAAGCACGGTGTCTAGGTAAGTAACCTAGCGGGCATAGTCCTAAATGTTGATGCAATTGCAAGTCAACAAAGAAAATTATATCGAGATAATTTGCATAGCCAGACTTCAAAAATAGTTGGGCGGTGATTTCGAACGCAAGGCGTTGCGAAGGATCGTTGCGATCGGATGTGCGACGGCTCGACGCAACGTATCGGATTGATAGTCCATACAAAACATAAAAAATGATAAATGCAATTTTGAATCGCGTCACATGTCGTGACCTTATTAGACAATCGCGTACGAATCGAATATGCATATGTAATAGAAATTTTAAGAACGACCGCTAGAGATTTTGTCCGATACGATAGTACGAGATGGCAAACATTAGGATTAAAAATTTGCCTGTTAGCTTCTTCAAATTTGCTACCACTGGACTTGGTTGAAATACATATATCTTTGGGAAGCCGTGAATATATGTACGGATCCAAATCGAGTTGTATACAAAATTCAAATTGAGCTGCAGGAAAGACTGAAAGTTAAGGAAAGCTTGCAAGATAGTGTGAAACTGAACAACATTGGTGGGACGCGATCGTGAAACGATCTATAAAAAACTTAATCAGAGTGTTGGTTTTGGTTCGAGGACGAACCTTATTTTGAGTAGTATATTCTGTAGTGCTCCACTCCGTACGGCCGCATTACGCTGAGACGTTGACTCAAAGAGTCGCGTTGACCGAATGAAATGTATCGATGCGAATCGATACGAGAGTTACGTTGTCTCGAGCAATGCATCAAACTAAGTCGATGTGAAGAGTTGCATTATCCCAAAGAAATGCATCGAGTTGAATTGATGCGAAGCGCTGCATTTTCCCGAAGGATAAGTGCGTTGAGTCGGCTTGAAGATTCTAAGAAATCGAATCGGCCCAAGGTGCAAGTCCGAATCGATACAAGTATTGATTTTAGTTGGTTTCATGTGCAGGCTATCCTTTTATGTTGAAATGTTAGAGGTCGACATTTTGCCTCATTCGCAACGGGTTCACAAAATCCAAACCACCGCCTCGCAGCGGGCTGGGACTTGGACTTGGTAGGCCAAATCGATCGAGTAGTTCAATAAAATAAGAAGTACTCGAATGGCTAAGTCAGAAGATTTTGGTGTGCAACAAAGACATGAAATCGAGCCGCATTGGCTCGGCAAACAACAAGGTGTATCGATTTAAGGTGGGAGGACTGACTCTTCTTTTTACTCCTTCATGCCTAAGTAAGAATGTATCATTGTGTGCTAAGTTAACCTATCGACGCCATGGACATGGTCTGAATGGAAGATAAATCATAGTGTGTGTCGAACACTAGTTAGAATAATTGAAATGAAATGTGCATCAAATGCATAAGTCGCTATGAAATATTGGATATCGTAAAGGCGAGCACCTCGATGCGCAAGCCACAAGAACATGGAATAACTGTATTCGGCGAGCGCTTTCGTGCACGAGCTATTTCGTGCCTTCGTACATGAGTTAGAAAGGCTAGCATATTGCAAGAGTATGAAGGCGAGCGCCCTAGCGTGCAAGCCACGAATATTGAACATTAAGGCTAAGAAAATGGAATTATGGTATCGAGGCATGCATCGCATGTACGACTTGAAGAAATGAGAACAATTATGTCAAAGCATGCCTACGTGCACGAGAATCATAAAAGATAGCTTCGTTGCAAAGAGAACAGTTGTGACATGTAGACGACGGAACTGTCAGATGTGGGATGATGCCTCAAAAAGTGTTCGGGACCTTCGGGTCGTTCGGTTGACGAACATTGAGTTGAGACAAAATACCAATGAACATTGAAACAAAGTATGAAATGTGAGAACATAGAAAGTTAATAGAAGAAATACGAGATGATAAAGTCTGAGTCTCGGATCCAAGACTATGTTTGGTTGTTTGAATAATAGTGCGTTGCATTATCGAATAGACTTGAAAAAATTAAGATAATCTCCCATGCACGGGAATGTTCCCTTTGAACGGGCTGAGCCGGGGTACCGGGTCCGTTCGGCCTATGATGGATATAATCTTTGATGGGCGCACATCCGTAAGACGATTAGCGACCGTTTAGCGAGATATAAAAAGCCGTAAATGATGGTATACAACCAAAGGTCTCTGTAATTGGTATAACAACCCACTATGAGAGGCGCCAGGCTTACCCAAATTGAGAAAGAAAAGAAAGAAAAAAAAAGAGAAAAGAAAGAAAGAAAAGAAAAGAGAAACCTTTAGTCCATTATGGCACGGATACGCCAACGACCTTCATATAGTTAAAGAATGATGGGTTGAAAGTGCAGGCACATATGTGTCCTGTACACATAGATCCTGTATACAGAGCACTTATAACAAGACAGGAAAGGAATGGGGCGTATTCACCTTGCATCCGTGTAAGGGCGAGTGCGTCTATGTTGGTAAGAAGTCGCGCCACAAAACAAACACGAGATTGCTTGCCTATTAAATTCGAATAACATGCTTGCCATGATGACATGCTTTACCACTTTCGAATATGCCATGAAATCGATCCTAAGGAGAATATAGCAAGATAATAAGCTAAGTTGCATGATTCAACATAAATACTAAATATTGGTTTAGAAAGTAGGTCTTTTCATCAATACATGCGAGGACGAACGTACTGATCCCCCACTAGTTTTCATGCAGGGTACAGGGAATGGATTTCTCGTGACGAAGCTTCGCTTGATCGCACGGATGCATGGAATGCCATAGCGTTTGAAGCGTGCAATCGCATTGACATTCAGACTTACAACATAATTGTTGCGACCGAGATATAGAAGGCATGATGTATGGAACGGTAAAATCCTTTATGGGCAAGAGATAACTTGAGTGTTGTAACCAATCTGGCAAATTCAGTTGGGCTATTGAAAGCTTTTGTAATCTCAGTTCATTATCAATAAAGAGAATTGTTTCGTATACTCTGTTTTCTTCCGTTTTCTAATATCAAATCAAAGATACCATTTTGAGAACTTGTCATCTTGTCTTGCACAAGCACAACTCCAGGCTCGTGCGTTATTACGCCCCTATGAGGACGATGATTCGGGTGATACGGGGTCGGGGCGTGACAGTGGCGACTCTATGGGAAGCTATAAATCTAGCTGCTAAGAAGGAGTATGTGGCTCCGGTGTCAAATAAAGCTATAGCTGGTAAAGAGGCTTCAAGTATGGTACCTGAAATAAACTCCCTAGCTACCTCTGCCTCCTTGATAGTTATGGCAAAGTCCTGACAAGGTGCTGGTGCTTTAGTCTGCTACCGAACATGCTGAAACTGTAATCTCTGGGGTACAACTGGTGGTCCATTCTGAAATGATCTAGGTGTGGGTGGTCGTACGACTCCAACTACTACTGGTGGTGGTCGAGGCGGCTACTGGAATGGCCTGGGGGCTGGTAAGGCTGGACGTGGTGCCGTCAGTGCTACAAGTCGTGGTGGTTCTGGACATTCTCGAACTGGGTCCTGATCTGAGCTGCATATCAAGTAAACTCCAAGTTTAAGTCGACAATGCCATGCTAAATGCCCCCTCTTGCCGCAATAATGACAAGTAGGGATCTCCTGAACATGTGGTGGTGTCACCTTCTATTGTTGTGAGGCTGCAGGTCGCTTCAGTGGTCCTCCAAATGGTGTTCGAACTGTCGATGTGATGTGGGTGCTTCTGGCTACCTCTTTTTTGTTGATTCTCTCTTGTATTCACGCTGCAGTCAGGACGACTGAGTAGGAAGTACGTGCTACTGATCATACTAGCCTCAGCATTTCGAAAGAAAGCCCGTCTTAGAACGTTTTTGCCTTCTACTTTCGGTTGATATCAGGTACGATGTATATCGGCTCAACCACAAGAATTCTTAGTTGTACTCTTCGACATTCATGCTGCCCTGAGTGAGGTGGATGAATTGGTACTCATGTTGTAGCGAAAATGTACATCTCCTTGAAGAGTTTAAAGAACTCTTCCCTTGTGACTCCATTTGGACCCAATCGCTCTTCTTCAACTTCCCACCAATGATTGGCATTGTCAGTCAGCTGCATTCTAAGGGCTGACACCCACTTATCTTTGGGAAGTTCAACGGCTACCAGATGATGCTTGATGTTGGTAAGCCAAGCATGCACTTCAGTAGGGTCTTCATTTCCAAAAAATGGCTTAGGTTTCATCTTTCTCAACTCCGTAATAGACCCGATCTTCGTACGAGGGGCTGGTGGTGCAGTGTGTGCTAAGGCTGAGACAATGCTATCTTTCAAGGCTTCGGCCTACTGTTGCTGAGCCTGCTGCTGTATCGCCCGCTGGGCCTACATCATCGCAAGGAACATCTGTAATATTTGTAGTCCGTCCATCGGTTGTCCTTGAGGTTGGAAAGGCATGAACGACATCGATGGAGGTGATGGTAAGGAATTTCTAAGCTCTGGCATCAATGCCGACTGCAGTGTCTGTGGTAGAAACTGTGGTGGTGGTGGAAGATCATCCCTCCGAAACCTCGATGGCTGAGGATGTATCACTTGGCTCTGCTGGGTGTGTTGGCCTCCCGATGGTGGTGGAGTACCATCGTCCTGAGCAATAATGGCGTTCAGCAAAGTTCCAACTGGAGTTGAGATTTTGTCTTATGGGTCTATTATCTGTAGGATAAAAAAGATCTAACGCTGAAAGATTCAAATAAGATGCAAGTCAAAAGAATATTTAGAAGTCAAACTTAGAAGTCAAAGGAAAAAGAATAGAGCGGATGAGATCCTATTTTAAGTATAATCCTAATTCGCAGGCTCGTTTGGCATAGTCATGTAACCAAGACGATTTAATGTTTGACCTACACGGGCCACCAGAAAAACATGTCACGCCACAGTCCAAAAATTCATAAGGACTAGAATACGTGGCATGCCAGCAGACACATTCCACAGATATACCCAATTTTATGGACCAAATGGAAAGTATTTTAAGTTATAATAGAATCACATAGCAGGCACAGAAACTATACTCATCCACATAACAAAGAACCACAAAATATCAACAAGATATATCGTGCTAAATAAAGGAAACTAGAATAATATCAAATGAAAATAAAATAGTTGTAAAAACCCCTAAAATTTTCTACTGTTATTCATTATTATTAAATAGAATTAATTGGTATTTTTGGTTTAAAAGAAATAATTTATTTCCTAGAAGTGGAAAAATTATATTTTAGCCTTATAAAGTGAGTAGAAATTTATTTTATTTTTTTCATATTATGTTTTGGGTTATTTTATACAAAATAAAATTTATATTATAGGTTAAAAATACTTTAGAAATTACTATTATTTTGTTTTTAAAAAATTTCTAGAATATATATTTCTTAGGAACTTATTAAGTGATTAAAGGAATTGTTGTATTTTAGAAATAGTGGTAATATATATATATATTTTTTTAGTGGTAATATATATATATATATATATATATATATATATATATATATATATATATATATATATTTTTTTCTTTATATATATATATATATATATATATATATATATCATGGACTTTTACTTTTATTACTTTTTACATATTGATAAATATTAAATTATTTTAGAAAGTTGTTTAGATTTTAGGAGTATTAATAGGATTTTATTGAAGTATATATGTGTGTGTATATATGTATATCTATATATATATATATACATACATACATATATATCTTAGGAAAAAAAAAAAGCCAGCGGCTTACTGTTCCCAAAAGGGAACAGTAAACTTAAAATCGCGACCCTCCCCAATTCCTTCCGTGAACTACAGAGGATTAGATAGAATCAAAAGATTAAATCCTTATTTAAAGACTAAGCCCAAATCAAAAGCTCTTTTTCGAGAGGAATCAGAATTTAAACCTTCTTAAATACTCGTCGAAATCCCGATTAACCTGTTACACAAATCATTGCGGAGAGGTCATTGCCAAACCGAAACCTGGTCGCCGCCATCCCGGAGCCCCTGCGAACACCCTGGATATCCTGCAGTCGTGCGCCACCGATCTTGGGCGTCACAGCCACCGCACGGGCAAACAGGGAGTTCCGTCGTCATACCTTAAGGTATGTCCGTTCATCGCAGTATTTCTCTTTCCATACTCGACCGTTTTTGTTTCCATAAAATCCTGTAGAACACCAATATAACCATCTAGGAGCACTGCTAGTTAGTTCAAGGCGAACTGATTCATATTCGTCGAGAAACCGAGGCAAAGTCAGGCCAAAATCCCGACTTAACGAGAAATAGATCAATATCCAATCCAGCCAGAGTGCTGATTTGGACGACCTTTCCCGAACTAAGTAATAAGATTTTTCATAAACTAATTGAAGGTAGTGATAGACAACATGTAGGGGATCGAAACCCTTTTTACAGAATTAATTTTCATCTTTTATACAGGAAGTTACACGTCATTAAGAATCAAGTAAAAAACTTATTTTCGAACTAACAAAAACTTAGAAATTCACCCCGTACGGCGTGTGCCCGACAAGCCGGGCGACGTGGTCACGCACCAAATGCATCGAAAGGTGCATATGGATGTTGTCGATGTGTGGGAACAAACGGAACTCGATTTCGATGCGAGTGCGCGACGAAATCAGTGAGTATCCGTCGAGATACCCCCGTATCGACGTTTTACAAACTTAACCATAACTTCGTGCACGTTCGTCAAATCGATGCGAAACTCACGACATCAGGACCGTATCGATTTTTTGGTCCTGTATGCCAAGTTTGGTCCGATTCTGAGAAGGTTGATCGGAATGCCAAAATTGGCGGGCCCGCGACCCGCTCTAACGGGCGAATTTGTGCACGGCCTGCCGAAATCCAACTTTGGACATACGGTTTGGTTCGTCTCCTCAAACCGGACCCGTAGACATATAGTTTGATGACTTTAGAGACCGTAGATTCTGGCACGTATTTCGGTGCAAAATGGGTCCAATGGCGAATATCGTTTTGATCCGAAATTATGATTTTGCCCCTGTTCCATAATTAGACTTTTGGACAGGCATTTCCTAGGTATTTCTTTTATGCCAAATCTGTTCGTAATATTTATTTCAGCATCTTGGGTCGTTCGTGAAGGTTGGCTTTCATTGCTTCCCTATTTCCACGATTTGAGTCATCCGGCGTCGCCATTCTGTACACTACCCCCAGGCAAGATACCTTGCCACCCGCTGTTTATTTATTTAGCTCATATTTCATGCTTTATTCATTATTATTTATGCAAAATAAACTGTGGTAAATGGCATAACTTGTTAGAACTTACTGTTCAGTTATATTTCCTGTTATGTATTATTTTCTTACCCATTAAACCTAGAGTTAAGGGACCACCCTTTGTGTGTTGCATTCATAGGCCTTGACACATTTATACCATGTTGTTGTGAGCCACATATAGAACTCGGACATGCGTGACTGGCTGGCCACTAGTACGTATAAACCGTGCGATAGGATTAACCGCTAATAGACATTGCATGCTTAGTTTGACTTAGCGGTTAATAGGGTTATGTGTTGTGGATACAACATAGTAGGCATTGGGCGGGGAGTACATATCCTTAGCATATGGGCAACTTTACACATTTCCCTTGTGATTGTATGCTCTACAGGAGATGCGGGTTGACGACCCCTTATTACTGCTGGCCACTGACGTTCGTGGAACGATTATTCCTGAGGCCCCTGGTACCCCAAGGGGGACTATGCTGATTCTATTTTTAGCCAGGGCCCATGCATTGGAGGGATGTACTTAAACTGCATTCACATAGAATGGTAGGCTACCCTTATCCGTTAGGTACGAGTACTCTTGGTTTGGGTACTTGTATCTGACCGTGGCTTGGAACAATAACTTGTCGCGGATTAGTTCACCACATCTTGTCCTTGTTTGGTTGTAGGTGTGGCTTACTACTCTAATGAGAAGGTATTGAACCTTGTTGGGGTCCGGATACCGTATTGGATTCGTGACTTGGAAAGATATCTCACCGTGGGTTAGTGTGCCATCTCTTGTCCTTATTTGGTTGGGGGGATGGTACACTACTCCAAAGGGTGAGGTACTGGACCATGTTATGATCTGATCTTACTTATTTTTATTGAGCAGTATTTATTCAGTTTATGTGGCATGTTCTTTTTGTATCTTGTTACGTCCCTCTGAGGACCTGGTGATCTCTCCAGGTACAGGTGTGCAGGACTTCCCGCAGGAGTATGGCTCCGCTATAGACTCATCCTTCACATTCGAGCGAGTTATACCTTCTGATCACAGTTGTCCCTATTAGGTCGAGGAGCCTATTTAGTCATCATTTCTTATTTTATTTATCTTCGGGGTTGGACTCTATTTCCTTTCAGTTTATTCTAGTGCCGGTAGTGGATTTGTCTCCGCCCGGCCAACAGCTATATTTTGACATTTACTTTGATTCATGAGATACCATTTTTTTATTATATTTTTTGTGGATGAGACGTAATTTTTACATGTGACTGTCTATTATTATTCACATTATAGCGTATGTGTGTTTGAGATTTCCATATATTGGAGCATATCTCATGTACATGCAGCTAGCATGCTACGTTCCTAGTCCTACGTGTTTTGGGACTGGGGCGTTACATATTTTTGTGGTGGCCCATGTAGGTCTAGATAAATTGTTGGTTACTTTACAGTACCAAACAAGCCTACGTATAGGATTAGAAATTTAGGATCTCATCCACTTATATGACATTTTATCTCGCCTTCATTTCGAACTCCCAACTGTCTATCTTGATTGCTTCTTGCTTGAATTATTCTTTCGTAAACCCTTATCCCACTATTGTGCGTACTAGGTCGTCATGTTCTACCATTCAATCACACTACTAGCTCAACTCCTATAAGTTGGGTAGGAAGCCTCACAACCTAAATTCCTTTGACTTTAACCAAGGCCTTAGACAAGAAGACAATAGGACGACTGCAGAGGCACGAACACCGGACACGACTTAGATGCTTAAGTAGCTTAAACTACTTATATTTTCTTTCAACATTATCTTGCGTATTTGTAATCGGACTACCATGACTAATGTTGCTATTATAGCCTAGTTTTGCGAGCTTACCATCTCATCGAGCTTGTTCGGGACATATGTTTTATGGTGGGCGCCCACTGATACATTGTCTTATCAAAACCTGTGTATTGTGGTCAGATCAACCATAATACAATTGGTTCGCCTTTCATACGATTTTACGTGGATTGAGATATGGTTAGCTTAACATATTTGCCCTCTAGGATCTTATCCATGGGTTGTTGACATTTTGAATTCTTTATTAAACTCTCTTTCAATTGCTTGACTCAAAACCTATCTGAATCTATTCTGACATTGCCCTTATCTTCGTGCCAGCAATATGACTCTACAAAGCGGATACACCTCTACCCTAGCCATCACATCTGGTGATGCAACTTCTCAGGAAGAACAGGTTTTCTAATGACCCCGGTGACTCCGTATCAGCTAGAGCCACATCAGAATACCACGAACCCATCGACGGTGCAGCAGGAAGCCCAAGTGCCCCCAGTCAGCCAGGTTGAGCAAACCACCAGGAGAGACTGCACCATCCCCATTGCCTCAGCAGTTTTTACCACAGCCTGGACCCCAGCTGTCCTCACTTCCGACTGGTGCGGACCCAACCACTCAGTTCATGTATGTTATGCTACAATCTCAGTGGCAACAAATGGAAATGTTGAGGCAGAGCATGATGGCCTACCAAGCTAGACCTCTACCACCAGCCCCGATACCAAAAATAGCACCAGCTCCGTAATCTTATCTGGGCTCCATTAAGGATTTCATCGACATGGGGCCTAAAAATTTTAAGGGTACCGAGGGTCCTTTAGATGTTTTTGCATGGCTTATTAGCACGGAGAAATACTTGAAGGCATCCCAGTTTCCAGCACATGATTGGATGACGGCCGTAGATTTATTCTTAGAAGACAATGCTCATCACTGGTGGAAGGCTGAAAAAAGACGACTGGGAACTGGAGTCACATAGAAGGAGTTCCACGACCTCTTCTGTGGGAGATTTTCCCCATCCATGTTCGAGACGCTTTCTACGACCAGTTCCTTCATCTAAAGCAAGGGAACATGTCAGTAGATGAGTACAATACGGAGTTCAGCCGCCTGAGTAAATTTGGTGCGTCGTTGATACCGACGGAGCAGAAAAGAGCGAGGAGATTCCCTCAAAGGGCTTTCACAAGAGCTTAAGCCTTACACTACCACACAGTCTCGAGTCTCTCATATACCTGTTTTAGAGGAGGCACGTAGCTAGGAGCTCCTCCGTAAGGAGGCACAGCATGACCAGAGGCGTCCTACCCCAATGCACAGGCCAGTTAGAGTTGACCAGAGTGGACCTATCAGACGTCCCATGGCATACCCGCAGGAGAGAGCAGGGCCCTATCAGGCTCGAGAGAAGCCTATTTGTTATTTCTGTGGAAGACAAGGGCATATTCAGAGAGATTGTCGTATTCGGTTGGGCCAGTGTTTAGGATATAGATCGGAGCAACACAAGGTCAAAGATTGTCCTGGATGACATAACTTAGCACAGTATCAGCAGTCCCAAGAACCAACACTACATACATTGAAATTAGCTCAGCAGCAGCTACAAAGGCCGGGACTTGGAGCATCACAGGGATATCTGGAAGGACCACCTTTAGCTGACCAGGCAGCTCATTTTAGGCAGGAAATGAATAGACAAGGGCATGGACAGGCATTTACCATGGAGGCGATAGACACCCATCCTGAGATTGAGGATCTAGCAGGTATTACCCTAGTTCTACCATTTGTTTTATTAGATATGACTTATCACTAAAACCACACACCTTTAATAGATAGTAATTGGGCATAACATAATACTTCTCTGTGTTATGATTTACTAGTTAACAACACTAATGCATGAACCCTATCATCGGTACCATTAGGAAATTGTATGCTTATAATCAAACATGCTTATTACCATAGCAACCATAAGCATATTATCTTGCATGATCTGTGACCCCGTCAATAACCTTAGTATGCTATAGTAGGGATAATCATTCAATCTCTCTGTACGCCTCTTTGAACTTGACAAAAGTTCTCCACTTGAGTTGATAAATCAAGTGGTTTATGACGTCAAATTCTACCAAGTATCATTTTGATGCCTCTACCGTGACTTCGATATTTGGAGCACAACATTAGCCATTTTCTTCCAACAAACTACACTTACATGAACTAGACGATCCTCCCTACATGCATGACATACCTCTTCCACAAAACATACCATTATGTGCTTCATTTCACTTACACCACATGTATAACCCGATTTCCTTAGAAAGAACCATAGCCATCCATTTTCGTCCCATCTGATGTTTAACCATACAATATCGAGCCATTCCATCAGACGAACTGAATATCCATGATTCATGCAAGACCAAGAACACCTTGTCATATGGTGTCAGTTTAAAATCCTTGTATAAATACCTCCTCCACCTTTTCGAAAACTGAGTACGACTTGACTACCTCCTCTCCCTTCGTATTTAGCCCACTATATTTTATTAAGCTTTATTGTCATGTTTTAGATGAGGTTATTTTAATTTCGAGGACGGAATTTTTATAAGTTGGGTAGGATGTAAAACCCCTAAAATTTTCTACTGTTATTCATTATTATTAAATAGAATTAATTGGTATTTTTGGTTTAAAAGAAATAATTTATTTCCTAAGAGTGGAAAAATTATATTTTAGCCTTATAAAGTGAGTAGAATTTTTTTTCATATTATTTTTTGGGTTATTTTATACAAAATAAAATTTATATTATAGGTTACAAATACTTTAGAAATTACTATTATTTGTTTTTAAAAAATTTCTAGAATATATATTTCTTAGGAACTTATTAAGTGATTAAAGGAATTGTTGTATTATATATATATATATATATATATATATATATATATATATATATATATATATATATATATATATATATATATATATATATATATATATATCATGGACTTTTACTTTTATTACTTTTTATATATTGATAAATATTAAATTATTTTAGAAAGTTGTTTAGATTTTAGGGGTTTTAATAGGATTTTATTGAAGTATATATGTGTGTGTATATATGTATATCTATATATACATACATATATATCTTAGGAAAAAAAAAAGCCAGCGGCTTACTGTTCCCAAAAGGGAACAGTAAACTTAAAATCATGACCCTCCCCAATTCCTTCCGCGAACCACAGAGGATTAGATAGAATCAAAAGATTAAATCCTTGTTTAAAGACTAAGCCCAAATCAAAAGCTCTTTTTCGAGAGGAATCGGAATTTAAACCCTCTTATATACTCGTCGAAATCTCGATTAACCTGTTACACAAATCATTGCGGAGAGGTCCTTGCCAAACCGAAACCTGGTCGCCGCCATCCCGGAGCCCATGCGAACACCCTGGATCCCCTGCAGCCGTGCGCCACCGATCCTGGGCGTCACAGCCACCGTGCGGGCAAACAGGGAGTTCCGTCGTCATACCTTAAGGTATGTTCGTTCATCGCAGTATTTCTCTTTCCATACTCGACCGTTTTCGTTTCCATAAAATCCTGTAGAACACCAATATAACCATCTAGGAGCACTGCTAGTTAGTTCAAGGAGAACTGATTCGTATTCGCCGAGAAACCGAGGCGAAGTCAGAGAATCAAAATAAATCAATATCCAATCCAGCCAGAGTGTTGATTTAGATGGCCTTTCCCGAACTAAGTAATAAGATTTTTCATAAACTAATTCAAGGTAGTGATAGACAACATGTAGGGGATCGAAACCCTTTTTACAGAATTAATTTTCATCTTTTATACAGGAAGTTACACGTCATTAAGAATCAAGATAAAAACATGTTTTCGAACTAACAAAAACTTAGAAATTCACCCCGATACGGCGTGTGCCCGATAAGCCGGGCGACGTGGTCACGCACCATACGCATCGAAAGGCACGTATGGATGTTGTTGACGTGTGGGAACAAA
Source organism: Iris pallida (assembly GCA_029216955.1). NCBI lineage: Eukaryota > Viridiplantae > Streptophyta > Magnoliopsida > Asparagales > Iridaceae > Iris > Iris pallida. The sequence continues at coordinate 917,838 of JANAVB010011200.1, read as the reverse complement.
CGGAACACGATTTTGTTGCGAGTGTGCGACAAAATCAGTGAGCATCCGTCGAGATACCCCCGTATCGATATTTTGTAAACTTGACATAACTTCGTGCACGTTCATCGGATCGATGCGAAACTTACGCCATCAGGACCGTATCGATCTTTGTATGCCAAGTTTGGTCCGATTCTGAGATGGTTGATCGGAATGCCAAAATTGGCGTGCCCGCGACCCGCTATAACGGGCAAATTTATGCACGGTCTGCCGGAATCCAACATTGGACATACGGTTGGGTTCGTATCCTCAAACCGGACTCGTAGACATATAGTTTGATGACTTTAGAGACCGTAGATTTTGGCACACGTTTCGGTGCAAAATGGGTCCAACGGCGGACATCGTTTTGACCCAAAATTATGATTTTGCCCCTGTTCCAGAATTGGACATTTGGACAGGCATTTCCTAGGTATTTCTTTTATGCCAAATCTGTTCGTGATGTTTATTTCAGCATCTGAGGTCGTTCGTGAAACTTGGCTTTCATCGCTTCCCTATTTCGACGATTTGAGTCATCCAGCGTCGCCATTCTGCACACTACCGCCAGGCAAGATACCTTGCCACCCGTTGTTTATTTATTTAGCTCATATTTCATGTATTATTTATTATTTTCTTTATGCAAAATAAACTGTGATACATGGCATAACTTATTAGAACTTACAGTTCAGTTATATTTTCTACTATGTATTATTTTTTTACCCATTAAACCTAGAGTTAAGGGACCACCCTTTGTGTGTTGCATTCATAGGCCTTGACACATTTGTACCACATTGTTGTGAGTCACATATAGAACTCGGACATGCATGACTGGCTGGCCACTAGTACGTATAAGCCGTGCGATAGGATTAACCGCTAATAGACATTGCATGCTTAGTTTGACTTGGTGGTTAATAGGGGTTATGTGTTATGGATACAACATAGTAGTCATTGGGTGGGGGGTACATATCCTTAGCATATGGGCTACTTTATACATTCCCCTTGTGACCGTACGCTCCACCGGAGATGCGGGTTGACGACCCCTTATTACTGCTGGCCACTGACGTTCGTGGAACGATTATGCCTAAGGCCCCTTGTGCCCCAAGGAGGGACTATGTCGATCCCATTTTTAGCCAGGGCCCATGCGTTGGAGGGATGTACATAAACTACATTCACATAGAATGGTAGGCTACCCTTATCCGTTAGGTACGAGTACTCTTGGTTTGGGTACTTGTATCTGACCGTAGCTTAGAACAATAACTTATCGCAGATTAGTTCGCCACATCTTGTCCTTGTTTGGTTGTAGGTGTGGCTTACTACTCCGATGAGAAGGTATTGAACCTTGTTGGGGTCCGGATACCATATTGGATTCGTGACTTGGAATGATATCTCATCGTGGGTTAGTGTGACATCTCCTGTCCTTGTTTGGTTGGAGGATGGTATACTACTCCAAAGGGTGAGGTATTGGACCATGTTATGATCTGATCTTACTTATTCTTATTGAGCAGTATTTATTCAGTTTATATGGCATGTTCTTTTTGTATCTTGTTACGTCCCTCTGAGGACCTGGTGATCTCTCTAGGTATAGGTGTGCAGGACTTCCTGCAGGAGTATGGCTCAGCTATAGACTCATCCTTCACGTTCGAGCGAGTTGTACCTTCTGATCACAGCTGTCCCTATTGGATCGAGGAGCCTACTTAGTCATTATTTCTTATTTTATTTATCTTAGAGGTTGGACTCTATTTCCTTTCAGTTTATTCTAGTGCCGGTAGTGGATTTGTCTCCGTCCGGCCAACAGCTATATTTTGAAAATTACTTTGATTCATGAGATACCATTTTTTCTTTATATTCTGTGTGGATGAGACGTAGTTTTTACCTGTGACTATCTATTATTATTCATATTACAGCTTATGTGTGTCACGACCCGCACCCACTGTGAGGGTACGAGAACGTAATAACGCCCAGCCTACGCCGCAGTGTCGGCGGTAGAACGCTGTCCTAGGTCAACAACCAACTAGCAATATATATATCACTAAACAGTTTATACTCCCCGAATGGGGGTGACATAGCAGTAAAACTCAATCACAACTAAGGAAGAGATAGCACGATATGAAATAGAACTCAAGGAAATAAGTAGATGAAATAGTAGTAGTCTAAGATAATCCCAGCAATATCCAGCAGTACAAGGTCTCAGATACAGAATGAAAGAATATATACAACTCTGAACTCCAAATAAAGTCTAGCTAACATGTCCCATGACTACATAAAAGATAGATAAGCCTAACTAATCTAATCTAGGCAATCGGGGTGATATCCTCAGCTAGAGCTGGGTCCTCCTGAGGGTCCAGCTTGCAGGTGTCATCTAAGGCTGCCCCGTAGTAAGTGTCCAGGCAAGCCTCCTCCTCGTCCTCTGTAATATTTTCAACAGGTCCAGTCAGGACAGGAGCGAGTACAGTACATCTCAACAGTTCATAGCAGGTTAGAAGATATAATCATGCAGTAAAGTAAGATATAAGTACTGAAAGAAGTGCAGTATGTAAACAGAGAGAGAAAGCTGTAATAGAAATATCTACTATATATAGAGAACTATCATGTGACTAGTGAGTCAGAGTACAACATAGACATGTAAATGGCATAGAATATTCTGATATGACACTATGGAAGAGATTCTGATAAGATACTACTTGGATATTATTTACATGTCCATTTCTACTCCCCCGTACCCCCAATCAATACACAAGGATCCAGCCAGGTTATGTTATGATTCCATGCAAGTCCCCCGAAGGGTGATACATGGATGCCCATAAATGGGTAATTCTAGGAGATTCTAGGATACCCAGTGAATGGGATAAGAGATTCTAGGAGACTCTGCGATCATAAGAGTATATGTCGCAAGTGATCAAAGAACCAGTGAAGCATAGTGATATGCCATGTAAGTGAAACGCACAGAACATGAAGTACCCGATGCTCCCTAAGGATAACATCTCAAGAAGGGATCCATATAGTACCAATCCGTGTGACCATCGTGACAGTACAAGTAAAGTAATCTACTGCAGGAAATAATTCTAAGCAGGATATGAAATGATCAGAGAATGTACTCGCCTGTATCTGAGTGTCCAATATGAAGCGTACTGTCCAAGGAGTGGTGTCTGGCTCCTAATCAGAATAGCACAAGTCACAACAAGTCTAAAATGGCAAAATGAAGTTCTACTATGCATTCTACATGATTCTAGGTCAATCTAGGCCAAAGTCAACTCTTGGTCAACTCTGGTCAACTCTGGTCAACCCTAGAAGTCAAACTAGGTCAACCAAGTCTAAACTAGGCTATACTAAGTCTAATAATGTAGTACAAGCCCTATCTAGTCTCACCAAGCTATACCAAACTACCTAGGCCTATTCTCAACAAAAGTATACACAATACCTATATATAGTAAATACCCAAGTTGTATACATATATGGCATATACATGAACTTGCATAACCCATACAACCACATATGTGTACTATCATATGGCATCCCCCCATACACCATATATATCTATATATATAAAACCACATTCATATATATAGGAACATATATGTCACAATGCATATATTAACATACATATAAAAAATACAATTGTATTATATATATATAGACACATATATTAGATTGTACATTAGGTAAGAATAAAGGGAAGGTATGAATAAATGTATGTGTGTGATAGGGCAATACAAGAGAGGGTTGTGTGAGTGACTGCTGTGGTGTGTGTGTATGTGTGTGTGTAATGGTGTGGGCTGAACTTGACAGGAATAGGAATAGATGTGTAGGGTGAGTGATGTGGGTGTGAAGAGTGAACACTAGATAATAGTGTGTGTGTGAACATGAAGGCTGTGGGTAGTGCAAACAGGGAAGGGAAATAAATCAGTGAAAGAAGGGAAAAACAATTCAGAATTTAGAATCACTTAAACCCAGCCTTGAAGGGAACACCAAACCAAAGTTCAAGAGAAAACCCAGGGAAAATCAGTGTACCACAGTACACTATTTTCCCAGATTTAGCCAATAGGCAAAACTCAACTTTCAGATTTTATTCATACATACTTGCCTATTAAAACAGTCCATAACTTGAACTCTCAGTTTTCAGTCCAAAACCCGTCAATTCAACCCCAATTTTCAACCATAGCAAGATAACATATATGGGATTAGATTAGAGCCTTAAAAATATGCATTTAATAGTGATTAATTGGTTAAAACATCAGACAAAACTCAATTTAGAAAACTGGAAATGTAACAGGAATTCGAGTATCAGTTAACTTGGGTTAATGCGAAATCAATTAGGAAAAATTAAACAAATCATGAATCTAATGGTTGGTAAATGAAACCACCCTTGTGCACAGACCCCACACTCCATTTCGTGTCACCCAAGGCCTGACACGGCGTGTCCAATCCAAGAAACTCAAAAACAACACACACAGTGCACTGTCAGTGCACTGTCTCGTGCACACGTGCACTTGTGTCGTGTGCACGACAGAAGACACGAGCGAGTCTCATGGTCATCCACATAGGTAGCCCACCTATAGGACTTCCTCATAGGCCCATTGGCCAGTGTCCACAATGTGTCAGTGTCGGACACGAGGCCCGTATCAGCGGCAATTAATTTAACAGTGTGCAGAAAGTGCAAACACGTGCACGGCCGATTCCTCCCTCAACACGACACGGGGACACGTGGGACTTGATACACGAGGTGTCAGTCATGGCCCTATGCTACGTGTCGAGTTTCGTGTCCATACAATACGTGTCGTGTCCGCTACAGAACCCGATAGGTAGGGGAGCACTGTAGCTGTGTGCGCGGTCGTGTGCCCGCGCGTGTCCAAGCCGTGAATCCGACACAAAACGATACTAAAAACACCACAGAAGATCAGGAACCAATAATCCATGATAAAACTATACTTCCTATTTAAAAACATCGAACAAACAAGATCGAAATGCCCTTTAAGGCATTTCGACAAACAGTTCAGACTAGGTCTGATACGTATCCAGAACGGACATGAAACCTCTGATACCCGACACGAACCCTATCCAGATTCTTAGGGGACCCTTAGGGCTACCTATTCATGAAGACAAAATGAAATTTCATGGAGTATTGAGTGAGTTACCTCTTGATGAACTTCAATGAAGAAAATCCTCTTTGTGAGCTCCTCTCTTAATGTCCCAATCAAATCAAAACATCCTCAAACTGAACCAAGGTTCCAATAACAGCAAGAACAATGATATTAGAATCTAATGCAACTAGTTTGGGGGAAAAAGGACCTAAAATGGATTTATAATAAATTTCTAAAGATAGGAACTCACCTCTTTCTTCTTGAAATAATTTTTCCTAGAGAAGGAGGCTAGCCCTAGATTTTAGGAAGGGTTTTATAGTAGGGGAATCCCAATGTGGATGGGGTGGCCAGCCATGATGGGCTAGGGATTAGGGTTTGGTAGTTTGGGCTTGGGCCATGTTACATAAGCTATGGTTGATTTGATTATTAAGGACTCTAAATCATAAGTCATGGCTTGTGGCTTTCTAACTTCTATAGCTAAATAGGTTATAATGACCAAACCATAGATTAGGCTAGGTTAGACTAGAGTCATAAATCCTAACCAAGCTCATACTAACTAGGGTTAGCTCCTAGGTTGATCTACATGGGTCCAAACCAGCCAAAATCAATCTAGTCCAAACAATTCCTAAAAAATTCCTAAAAAAATTCCATAAATACTAATTAATTCTAATAAATTTAAAATACCCCATAAATGATAAAAATACCCTCATACTAGAAATGTGGTAGTGACAAATCTACCCTCTTTAAAAGAATTTCGTCCTCGAAATTGAAAGGCGAAATACAACTGATGGGAAGGATAGAAAGCATACCTCACGGTCCAAAAAGATAAGGGTAGCGCTCGTGCATCTCATCCTCCCACTCCCAGGTAGACTCTCCTGGAGAATGATGCCTCTATGCGACGCGCACCAAAGGTATCACCTGGTTCCTCAGAACCTTCTCCCGTCGATCTAGAATCTCCACTGGCTGCTCTGGATAGCTGAGAGAAGGCCCAACATCTATCTCTGAATGATCGAGCACATGGCTAGGGTCAGCCACGTACCGTCTCAACTGTGTTACATGAAATATGTTATGGACCCCCACTAGTACAGGCGGCAAGTCTAGCCTGTATGCAACGTCACCGACTCTCCCGCTGATAACGAAAGGGCCGATGAAGCGCGGGCTAAGCTTCCCGCCTCCACCAAAATGTATCGTACTACGAGTCGGAGATATCCTCAAGAAAACCTGGTCTCCGACCTAATCACAAGCAAGGTCTCAATTAATATAATAAACAAACATGATCAAAATCATAAACAAACAACCTAAATCTAATCCTACTCTAATCTGTACCTCAAACTCCAAGGGCCTCCGGTGGCTATCGACCCAGTGCCGATGTCTGTCCTACGCCATGCGAAGTCTGTCCCTGATGAGCTTCACCTTCTCGGCCGCATCAACAACCATCTCTGGCTCCAGTAAAGCTCGCTCACCAACATCATCCCAGGATAAGGGTGTACGGCACCTACGCCAGTACAGAGCCTCGAAAGGTAACATCTCAATGCTGGCCTGGAAACTATTATTGTAGGCAAACTCCACCAGATGAAGATGATCCTCCCAGGAACCTCCAAAGTCCAGGACGCACGTCCGCAGCATATCCTCAAGGGTCTGAATAGTCCGCTCTGACTGTCCGTCCGTCTGGGGGTGGTATGCAGTACTAAACTTGAGCTGAGTGCCCAAGCTGGTCTGCAGACTCCTCCAGAAATGGAAAGTAAAACGGCTATCCCGATCTGAGATGATGTTGACAGAAACACCGTGGATCCTGACTATCTGCCGCATATACAACTTCGCCAGCCTCTCTGTAGACGTACCCACCTTGAATGGCAAGAAGTGGGCCGATTTGGTCAACCTGTCAACGATGACCCAAATCGCGTCTTTCCCTCCTGGAGTACGCGACAATCCTGAAACGAAGTCCATAGTAATATGCTCCCATTTTCACTCGGGAATGGGCAACTGCTGCAACAATCTACCGGGCCTCTGTCTCTCTGCCTTGACCTGCTGACAGACCAAACACCTAGCCACGAAGCGGGCCACCTCCCGCTTCATTCCTGACCACCAAACATGCTCTCGCAGATCTCGGTACATCTTGTTGGCACCCGGGTGTATAGAGTACTGAGATCTGTGGGCCTCATGTATAACTTGCTCCCTGAGATCTCCACTGGGCACACATAACCTGGAACCGTGCCTCAAGGCACCATCCTCTGCAAGAGAAAACTCGTCCTCCAGCAATCCTGCCCGAACCTGCTCTTGGGGACACCGCAGAGCAACGTCCTCAAACTGTGCCGACTTGATCCTCTCCACCAAGTCTGACTGAATCTGCATCCCCCATAGCTGCATCTGTACTCCAAGCACGATCACCTCAATCCCAAGGCTCTCCAAGTCGGCAAGCAAATGCCGATCCATGGTCAAACACATGGCTGTCGGATACCTACTCAAGGCATCGGCAACCACATTGGCCTTCCCTAGATGATACTGCAGTGCAATGTCGAAGTCCTTCATCAACTCCAACCATCTGTGCTGTCTCATGTTCAACTTCTTCTGAGTGAACACATACTTTAAGCTCTTGTGGTCTGTGAAGATCTCCACCCTCTCACCATACAGATAATGCTTCTACAGCTTCAGAGCAAATATCACTACTGCCAGCTCCAGGTCGTGGGTAGGGTAGTTTTTCTCATGGGGACGCAATTGCCTGGAAGCATAGGCAATCACCTTCCCGTGCTGCTGTAACACACAACCCAGCCCCTTTCCTGAAGTATTACTATAAATAGTGAAACCACCCGATCCTGAAGGCAATGTCAGAATCAGAGCTATCGTAAGCCGCTTCTTCAACTCATCAAAAGCTGCCTGAGACTCCTCTGACCAAACGAACTCAGCATCCTTCCGGGTCAACCGAGTCAACGGATCTGCAACCCGGAAGAAATCCTGCACAAATCTCCGATAATACCCTGCTAGCCGCAGGAAACTCCTGATCTCTGCAACTGAAGTCGGCGCTGCCCATGCCTCAACTGCTACAATCTTCTTGGAGTCAACTGAGATACCATCTCCAGTCACCACATTCCCCAAGAAGTCCACCCGATCCAAGAAGAACTCACATTTGGAGAGCTTCCCGTAATGTTGCTCCTTCCTGAGAGTCTCCAGCACGATCCTCAAATGCTCCTCGTGCTCCTCCTCAGTCTTGGAATATACCAAGATATCGTCAATAAACACCACCACAAACTTATCTAGATACTGGTGGAACACCTTGTTCATAAGGTTCATAAATACTGCTGGTGCATTAGTTAGCCCAAACGGCATAACCAAAAACTCGAACTGCCCGTAACGCGTCCTGAAAGCGGTCTTGGGAATATCCTTCCTCTTCACCTTCACCTGGTGATATCCCGACCTCAGATCAATCTTGGAAACTATCCGAGCTCCGCTCAACTGGTCAAATAGATCGTCGATCCACGGCAGTGGGTATTTGTTCTTGATCGTGAGGTTGTTGAGTGCCCTATAGTCAATACACATGCGTACTGACCCATCCTTCTTCGGTACGAACAACACTGGTGCACCCCATGGTGACGAATTCGAGCGGATGAAGCCCTTGTCCTGTAGCTCATCCACCTGCTTCTTCAGCTCCACCAGCTCGCTGTTGTTCACCCGATAGACATGCTGAGAGATGGGTTCCGCTCCTGGAACCAAGTCTATCGAGAACTCTATGTCCCTGTCTGGTGGCAGTCCCGGCAACTCCTCTGGGAAAACATCCATATAATCTGCTATCAAGGGGTGTGGAATCGTCTGCTCCTCGACCGAGACTCCACAGAAGACTCCGCTGCTCTGCTCTGCCTGACGTCTGGAGTACTCGAACTCTGGCTCCCCTGGTGCTCTGAAGAGAACTCTACCCCCTCTGCAATCAATGCTAGCGTGGTGCCTGCTCAACCAATCCATGCCTAGTACTATATCATAGTTCGGCAATGGCATTACGAGCAGGCTCACCTCTAACTCACGGCCTCCCAAAACTACTCTCCGACCCTTACAAACATCACTCATGAGGATAATGCCACCCCCGGTCGTGATCTTGTAAGTCCTAGGCAACGATTCAGCTATGATACCATGTCTAATCACAAAAGATACTGATATGAAGCTATGCGAAGCACCGGAATCGAATAATACAAATGTTGGACTGGAGTCGAGAAGAATCGAACCTGCAATCAGCTCTCCTATCACCTCTACATCCCCAGCTGCCATGGCGAAAGCTCGCCCCTGCTGGCCTCCCCTGGCCTGCTGCTGGTGCTGGACGAACCTCTGCTACTGTATCGGCAGGGCTGGTCCCCTCTGCTGGCCTGCTGGAGCTCTGGCTCCTCCTCCCGGGCCTGCTCCTGCTATGCAGCACTCCCTCATCTGGTGGTCTGCTGAGCCACACACCATGCACTGGCCCAGCCTCTTCCGGCACTCATTGAAGACGTGCCCAGGCTTCTTGTAATAGGCACAAGTGACTCCCTGTCTCTGACCCTGCTGGTGCTGTCTCGGCAGCTGCTGCTGAACTGGCCTCTGCTGGATCGGCTGCGGCTAAAACTGCCTCAGCTGCTGATGCTGAAAGTGGGGCCTCTTGGCCTGGCCTCCGCTGCTGCTGCTGCCCCCAACTGGGTCTCTCTTCCTCTTCAGCCTAAGCTCAAGATCATCCTCTGCTAGCAAGGCTTCCGTCAAGATCTCCTCGAACGTAGCATCCCGGTTGCCCTTGGTCAAGGACTTGACCTCCTTGACTAGACCCTTCCAGAACCTCTGGGCCTTCGTCGTCTCGCTCAAGCCCTCCACAAACCTGTCGAGGCGGCCAAACTCCCCGGCGTACTCCTCCACTGATAGACTCCCCTAGACCAGGCTCTCGAACTGAGACTCCAAGGCTCCGAGTGCTGAATCTGGAAAGAACTTCTTCTTGAAGAAGCCCCTGAACTGCTTCCAAGTCTGCCCCGGTACCCCCACCCTGGGGTCTGACTGATACCAGGTGCGAGCAAGATCTCGCATCCGGCTAGCTGCGGCCTCGATCTGAAAGTCTGCTGGAATCCTGGCCAAGCGGAAGATCTCCTCTATATGCTCGATCCACTCATCGGCATATAGGATCCCCTCTGTCCCCAGAAAGTCTCTGGGCTCATCTTCTGAAACTGCTCGATCCCCGGTATCCTCGGCTGCTGCACCACTGGTCGAGCTGCGGCTGTCGTGACGGCCAACTCCATGCCTCTGTCCAGTCGAGCCTGCTGTCGGTCCATGAACTGCTGGAAATATGCGAACATCTGAGCTGCATCCACGTGTCCTGGAGGCGGTGGCTGCTGAAAGGGATCCTCTGGAATGACCGGGTCCTGCCTTCGAGCCGGTGGAGGCATACCCCCTGCTGCTACTGCCGAGGTCTCAATACGAGCAGAGGTGGCAGGAGCTGTAGTCCCCTGGCCTCGCCGTACTGGCTGAGAGGTAGCAGTCCCCTCTATAGCATCCTCATGAATGGCACGCTGCGATCGAGTCTCTACCATCCTGAAGATAGACAAACAAGAGTATCAATTTCTGAGAAAGAAGCGAAATAACAAAGGCAGACAATTATAATTCAAAGGATCAGCTGACAAAAGAATTTAGATGGCATAAAAAGAAATTTTCCTAAAGTGATTGAGTATCTTAAAATTAATGTCCTATATCCTACTGCGGGTTGTAGTGATACTCTAATTCGAATACCACTGCACTTCTAGTCTAGACCTGCATGGGCCACCACTAAAAACGTGTCACGACCCGCACCCACTGTGAGGGTACGAGAACGTAACAAGGCCTAGCCTACGTCGCAGTGTCGGCGGTAGAACGCTGTCCTAGGTCAACAACCAACTAGCAATATATATATCACTAAACAGTTTATACTCCCCGAATGGGGGTGACATAGCAGTGAAACTCAATCACAACTAAGGAAGAGATAGCACGATATGAAATAGAACTCAAGGAAATAAGTAGATGAAATAGTAGTAGTCTAAGATAATCCCAGCAATATCCTGCAGTACAAGGTCTCATATACAGAATGAAAGAATATATACAACTCTGAACTCCAAATAAAGTCTAGCTAACATGTCCCATGACTACATAAAAGATAGATAAGCCTAACTAATCTAATCTAGGCAATCGGGGTGATATCCTCAGTTAGAGCTGGGTCCTCCTGAGGGTCCAGCTCGCAGGTGTCATCTAAGGCTGCCCCGTAGTAAGTTTCCAGACAAGCCTCCTCCTCGTCCTCTGTAATATTTTCAACAGGTCCAGTCAGGATAGGAGCGAGTACAGTATATCTCAACAGTTTATAGCAGGTTAGAAGATATAATCATGTAGTAAAGTAAGATACAAGTACTGAAAGAAGTGCAATATGTAAACAGAGAGAGAAAGCTGTAATAGAAATATCTACTATACATAGAGAACTATCATGTGACTAGTGAGTCAGAGTATAACATAGACATGTAAATGGCATAGGAGATTCTGATAAGACACTGTGGAAGAGATTCTGATAAGATACTACTTGGGTATTATTCACACGTCCATTTCTACTCCCCCGTACCCCCAATCAATACACAAGGATCCAGCCAGGTTATGTTATGATTCCATGCAAGGCCCCCGAAGGGTGATACATGGATGCCCATAAATGTGTAATTCTAGAAGATTCTAGGATACCCAGTGAATGGGATAAGAGATTCTAGGAGACTCTGCGATCATAAGAGTATATGTCGTAAGTGATCAAAGAACCAGTGAAGCATAGTGATACGCCATGTAAGTGAAACGCACAGAACATGAAGTACCCGATGCTCCCTAAGGATAACATCTCAAGAAGGGATCCATATAGTACCAATCCGTGTGACCATCGTGACAGTACAAGTAAAGTAATCTACTGCAGGAAATAATTCTAAACAGGATATAAAATGATCAGAGAATGTACTCGCCTGTATCTGCGTGTCCAATATGAAACGTACTGTCCATGGAGTGGTGTCTGGCTCCTAATCAGAACAGCACAAGTCACAACAAGTCTAAAATGGCAAAATAAAGTTCTACTATGCATTCTACATGATTCTAGGTCAATCTAGGCCAAAGTCAACTCTTGGTCAACTCTGGTCAACTCTGGTCAACCCTAGAAGTCAAACTAGGTCAACCAAGTCTAAACTAGGCTATACTAAGTCTAATAATGTAGTATAAGCCCTATCTAGTCTCACCAAGCTATACCAAACTACCTAGGCCTATTCTCAACATAAGTATACACAATACCTATATATAGTAAATACCCAAGTTGTATACATATATGGCATATACATGAACTTGCATAACCCATACAACCCCATATGTGTACTATCATATGGCATCCCCCCATACACCATATATATCTATATATATAAAACCACACTCATATATATAGGAACATATATGTCACAATGCATATATTAACATACATATATAAAATACAATTGCATTATATGTATATATAGACACATATTAGACTGTACATTAGGTAGGAATATAGGGAAGGTATGAATAAATGTATGTGTGTGATAGGGCAATACAAGAGAGGGCTGCGTGATTGACTGCTGTGGTGTGTGTGTGTGTAATGGTGTGGGCTGAACATGACAGAAATAGGAATAGATGTGTAGGGTGAGTGATGTGGGTGTAAAGAGTGAACACTAGATAGTAGTGTGTGTGTGAACATGAAGGCTGTGGGTAGTGCAAACAGGAAAGGGAAAGAAATCTGTGAAAGAAGGAAAAACCAATTCAGAATTTAGAATCACTTAAACCCAGCCTTGAAGGGAATACCAAACCAAAGTTCAAGAGAAACCCCAAGGAAAATCAGTGTACCATAGTACACTGTTTTCCCAGATTTAGCCAATAGGCAAAACTCAACTTTCAGATTTTATTCATACATACTTGCCTATTAAAACAGTCCACAACTTGAACTCTCAGTTTTCAGTCCAAAACCCATCAATTCAACCCCAATTTTCAACCATAGCAAGATAACATATAGGGGATTAGATTAGAGCCTTAAAAACATGCATTTAATATTGATTAATTCGTTAAAACATCAGACAAAACTCAATTTAGAAAACTGGAAATGTAACAGGAATTTGAGTATCAGTTAACTTGGGTTAATGAGAAATCAATTAGGAAAAATTAAACAAATCATGAATCTAATGGTTGGTAAATGAAACCACCCTTGTGCACAGACCCCACACTCTATTCCGTGTCATCCAAGGCCTGACACGGCGTGTCCAATCCAAGAAACTCAAAAACAACACACACAGTGCACTGTCTCGTGTACACGTGCACTTGTGTCGTGTGCACGACACAAGACACGAGCGAGTCTCGTGGTCATCCACATAGGTAGCCCACCTATAGGACTACCTCATAGGCCCATTGGCCAGTGTCCACAATGTGTCAGTGTCGGACACGAGGCTCGTATCAGTGGCAATTAATTTAACAGTACACAGACAGTGCAAACACATGCACGGCCGATTCCACCCTCGACACGACATGGGGACACGTGGGACTTGGCACACGGGGTGTCAGTCATGGCCCTATGCTACGTGTCGAGTTTCGTGTCCATAAAATACGTGTCGTGTCCGCTACAGACCCCGATAGACAGGGGAGCATTGTAGCTGTGCGTGCGGTCGTGTGCCCGTGCGTGTCCAAGCCGTGAATCCGACACGAAATGACACTAAAAACACCACAGAAGATCAGGAACCAATAATCCATGATAAAACTATACTTCCTATTTAAAAACATCAAACAAACAAGATCGAAATGCCCTTTGAGGCATTTCGACAAACAGTTCAGACTAGGTCTGATACGTGTCCAGAACGGACACGAAACCTCTGATACCCGACACGAACCCTATCCAGATTCTTAGGGGACCCTTAGGGCTACCTATTTATGAAGACAAAACGAAATTTCATGGAGTATTGAGTGAGTTACCTCTTGATGAACTTTAATGAAGAAAATCCACTTTGTGAGCTCCTCTCTTAATGTCCCAATCAAATCAAAACATCCTCAAACTGAACCAAGGTTCCAATAACAGCAAGAACAATGATATTAGAATCTAATGCAACTAGTTTGGGGGAAAAAGGACCTAAAATAGATTTATAATGAATTTCTAAAGATAGGAACTCACCTCTTTCTTCTTGAAATAATTTTTTCTAGGGAAGGAGGCTAGCCCTAGATTTTAGGAGGGGTTTTATAGTGGGGGAATCCCAATATGGATGGGGTGGCCGGCCATGATAGGCTAGGGATTAGGGTTTGGTAGTTTGGGCTTGGGCCATGTTACATAAGCTATGGTTGATTTGATTATTAAGGACTCTAAATCATAAGTCATGGCTTATGGCTTTCTAACTTCTATAGCTAAATAGGTTCTAATGACCAAACCATAGATTAGGCTAGGTTAGACTAGAGTCACAAATCCTAACCAAGCTCATACTTACTAGGGTTAGCTCCTAAGTTGATCTACATGGGTCCAAACTAGCCAAAATCAATCTAGTCCAAACAATTCCAAAAAAATTCCTAAAAAAATTCCATAAATTCTAATTAATTCTAATAAATTTAAAATACCCCAAAAATGACAAAAATACCCTCACACTAGAAATGTGGTAGTGACAATGTGTGTGTTTGAGATTTCCATATATTGGAGCATATCTCATGTACATGCAGCTGGCATGCTACGTTCCTAGTCCTACGTGTTTTGGGACTGGGACGTTACAATAGTCACATGGAAAACCCGTGGATACAGGTCCGAGCAAAATAATGAACAATACAACTCTCAGAAAAAAATATAATAAAAGTCACTATATGTCCTCAACTCTGAGAGAAAATAAATATAATAATAAGTGATAAACTACTCCGGATCAACCTCATCTTCCACAGCCGGTGCAAAAGAAGAATAGACTCCATCCCGTACTCCTCAAGAATGATCTCGTCCACTATATTTGGGGAATAATCAGGTCCTCAAGAGATATAGCAAGGTCCAAAATATACAAACTAAAGTGCAGTAAATAAAAATATCACGGGGTGATTAAGCCAAACTAGGTGAGGCTTTGAGGACAACGTTCGCAAACACGGACATCTCCAAAGTAAAAGACATCCGAGTCTGGCGTACATATAGCCGTAGCTTTGGTTCTGGAGTCTCAACGGTAACTAAGAGATAAACATGCATGGATCACAGGAAACATGTATTCTCTTCGAATAAATATAGATATGATATATAAAGTGTAGTGCACAGCATGGCCCATGCAAGTAGTAATTGTCCTCAATTCTCAAGAATCAATAAGTTGCATCCACAACTTACCGTTCTGATCTCTATCTAGACGGCTAATCCTACGACACATCTAAAAGAAAAATAAAATGATACCACCAATCTTAACCTACAGGTATCAGAGAATCTAGTAAATTAGAAAATCTAGCACATGTATCAGGAATCATGTGTCAATCAGGTGTCGTATCCTACAGGTCTCAATGGAAATAAATCCATCGATCTCAGGCAGGCTCTATATATCAATACTAGACAACTTAACAGTTGAATGCACCCGAATATAATTCGAAAGCCCGTACTGATACATCTACTAAGGTCCAAGATAATAAATAAAATAACAAGAAATAAAAGACAAAGATAGAATATGAACTGAATAATAGCAAGGTGTACTTGCCAGATTCCGAAATATGAAGATGAACGGTAGCTCTCGTATCCACGCGTCCGGAATCCAATGCTCATAAATAATTAATTAGCTATTTTAAGTATTTAATCAAGAAACTTTGTAATAAATCATAATTAGCTAGTATTTTAAACCATAATAACTGTATCCGAATATCTAATGGAACCACTTAGATTCATACATCATAACACATACGTTCCATAAGACACTAGGATCTAGTTTTACGGTCTAAAAATCATCTAAAATCATCTACTTCGCGGGTCTAAAAATCATCTAAAATCATAAAAATAATAATTTTAATTTATTTTAAACAGAAATAAGCTCTGAATTACAGATTTGAATTCTATGAAAAATTTATGACTATTTGACTCCCATGTCGCACTACAAAAATATTGATGATTAGCGACTATTTGACTCCCATGTCGCTAAATATAACATTTTCGTCGCTAATTAAGTTTACCGACAGATTATCGAAAAAAGGGATACATCGCTAGCTTTGTCGTCGCTATGATAAATACGTCGGTAATCCGTCGCTGTAGCGACATATTAGCGACGGATTACCAACAGACTTTTGTGAGCCACAATTACAAATTTTTGAGAAGCTTAGCGACGGATATTTCTGTCACTAACTCGTCTGATATGCTATTGGTACCAGACAGAACATCAGGGACAAAAATGTTCGTCGGTAGTTAGTCGCTGACCTGCAGATTTTTCGTCGGTAGTTGTCGGTAATCCATTGCTAGACTGCAAATTTTTTTAAGTATCCGTCAGTATTCTGTCGCGGGTCAGTCACTAAGTTTTCCATAATTGCCAGAATAATTGGTTCTAGCTTTGCTCAAACATGTCAAGATATATATATTCAAATACATGAACTAGCATAAATCCTTCAAATAATACACAGATTCATCCAACACCAATATATACATTAACATGAACTCCAATATATATTCAAACATGCTCAATTAATACAAACTCATCCATCAGTGGCAATATAGTACATATACACAAATTCCATCAATAATACAAAAACTCCATAAAGTTCATAAAAACTCATCGATCCAATACAACAAAAAATCATACAAGATGCTCAATAACATAAAATTGATAGTGGAGGTGGCAAAGGCGGTTGTCCGCACGCATATAACTGTGCCAGCACCAAACTAATGACCCGTTGTACGTCCTGGGCAGGAATGCTTGGAAGAGTTGCCGGTGTGACAAGCGGCACCGTGGCCGAAGTAGGAGCCAGTGCAGTAGGCATTATGGTCGGAGGAGGGGCCATTGTCGGAGGCGCTGAGGTCGAAGCTGGAGCCGGTGCAGTGGTAGCAGGAATCAGACCTGTTGTGCCTAGAATTTCGGTCATCTAACCATGTAGGGCCACCAATATCCATGTAATCTGCTCCAAATTGTAGGTTCCGTAGTAATGCCGGTCTGTGTATCTACAGGTGGAGGTGGAGGTGGAGATAGAAAAGGAGCTCCGGAATAAACGGACAGCTGGGATGCCAACGATCTAGTACCGTACACTCTGTCACCTTTCCCTCTTGGTTAGGTTAGGGGTTTGTGAGTATCCTATTAGTTTTATGGTTAAGAGATGAGAGTGTAAAGTATGGTAGGATGAGGTAAATAGAGGGACAGCAAAGAGATAGGAATTAGAAGGAAAGAGAGAGTGTCAAGTGGAGAGATGTATTAGGGAGCATTAGAGTTAGCTTAGTGTCTTGAGTTTTCAGTGAGGTTTGTCTTGCAATGGCATTGCTTGCATATGGTTTTGCTTTTGCAGCAAAGTACATTGCAGCAGCAAGTGGTTTTGACCCCCAATGCAGCAGTATGTTTGGTTCTGGCAAATTGAACAAGAGCAGATGCATGCATTGGCCATATGAGGAGATGAGCCATATGGCAATTGCATTGTTAGTACAACAATGCTTTTGACATTTTTTTTTCATGTTTGCTTGCCATAGCCTTAAGCCGTTAGGCTAGATGCAGACCACTAGTTCAGATGAGTTACGAGTACCAAGGGTTTTAGTGTATTAATAAGGATTAGTTATCTAAGAGTAGGTTGGTACAAGTTAGATGGGGTTTTAATTGTATCTGTATATAGAGGATTGTAATGGTATCAGTTAAATAGCTTAGGCAAACCAGTTACATAGATAATCTTAAACCAATATATGATATAGACATGTATCAGTCAGTAGGGGGTTAGTGTTATAAGAAGAAATGTGTATATAGAAGAATTGGCCAATGCCAGTATCAAGTGTGAGACAGTGAGTGAAGTGAGGTTATGTTGTGAAGTAGAGTGAGGGGTAGTGCTCAGTTTATGGTGTGTTTGGGTTAAGAAATATGTAGTACATTATATAGATTAGGTATATATATTGTCTAGTAGATATATGTATATGTGTATTTTGGCATGTAAGGTTTAAGGGGGAAAAGTTGATGTTATGTTATTGGGTGATATGTCTTAAGATATGATATGGTTGGGTTAGAAGTTGAGTCTAGTTTAATGTAGAGGATAATTGTATAAGTGTTGAACTTAGGATATTTATATAGGTATATGTGACATCTTAGAGTATGTAAGGGTTATTATATGAGATTAGCTTACTTTAGAGTTGACCAATAATCTAAGATTGACCTTGTTTGACTGTACAGTTGACCAAATCCTAGAATCTGACCAAAGTTGACCAAGAGTTGACTTTGACCTAGAGAGGCCTAGTATCATATAGAATGCATTATATATTCAATTATTCAGTTTAGAAAATATTGTAGCATGTATCTCATTAAATATGACTCTGTGACCCCAGTTCAGACATCTGTACACTTTAGTTGCTCAGGGTATCAGGCAAGTACATTCTTAGTTAGTTTATATTCATGATAGTATCTATATTGCCTGCTTTAGACTACTTTACTTGATGCTAACACATTATTATCAAGGACCAGTACTCTATGGATCTTATCGTACGATGTTATTTCCTTACCGGGTACATCGGGTATCCCATGTTCATGTATTTCATCGTGTGCATCTTGTACTCCTTGTATTCGTGTCTATTCGTATGCTCGTGTGAAATGATAATCGTGTATATAACATATCATGGTCGGATCCTTGTGTATTGATCGGGGCGGAAGAGTAGAAGTGGTCATGTGATTAAACCCCTTAGAATACTCGGGTACATGTATGTTATACCCTCACGTATAATGGAGACCCTTTAGTATACTCGTTTATAAACCTAAACCAATCACATGATCATCTTGTGCTCTAAATAATTATATTTATTATAATTCATAGATTCTTTGTTATATTTCATGATCTCAGTTACTTATACATATCTCCTGTATTCTTGTTTTTCTTTACAACACGTCATGTATTTTATTCTACTGTTAGCTCTATATTTTCTACCATATTTTGGAACTGCTTTCAGAGATATGTGCTCGTTCCCGTCCTGACAGGATAATGTTGAAAATTTTACAGAGAACTTGAAGGATCCAGCTGGCCTAGTGGAGACACCAGTATTGCTTCGAGTAGACTGCTAGGACCGTTGGGTTGTGTCTTTTAGTTTTTTGTTATGTATTTGAGTTGTACCCTGTTTGGAGTTGATAACACTTAAGACTCTTTAAATTTTGAATATTTATTGAACCTTGATATCTTTCTTTCTATTCCATATCGTGCTGATTATATCTTTTAGTTATTTTGTGATTGAGTTGTATCCTTCTGAGATTGTCCTCTGTTTGGAGAGTATATTATATTGTGTTTAGTTGTGATCGAGACCTAGGACAGCGTTCTACCACTGATATTGCGGTATAGGTTGGACGTACCCACAATCTTGTGCCCCTTTACCGGGTGCGGGTCGTGACACGCCCTAGATATGTCTGACCAAGTATTTCCCACTTAAGGCATGATCAATATAGGAGTGCTATAGAATAGATAACAACTTAGAAATTTTAACCATTAGCATCATGATAGCACCAAGATTTCCTTTGAAAGTCTGTGACTACTGTCTTAAGTATCTAATATTCTCGTTTTTCCTCTTCGAATTAAACCTTCCCATGAGGCCTGCAAATAGGATTATGACCAGAGTTTTCATTGCCAACTTAATTTCCATAAGATGGATAGTGAGACGAACTAAGCGTACCCTAGCTCTTAGTTTGTGACGTCAACTAGGATTCCACTAATAACCGTGTTCCTTATCCTTGAAGGAATCTGATATTACTAGTTGTAGTAGACCTCTTTTGAGATTAATTCACGTATCCTTTATATCATGCTTTAGTTTAATTTCGAGGACAAAATTTTCTAAGGTGGATAGACTGTAAACCCCCAAAAAATAATATAGTTTAATATTAGTGTTTTTAATTATTTATTAGAATTAATTATTAATTATTAATATGTACTATTTTATTAATTGATTTATATAACCTTTCTCGTAGCTTTGCTATAAGTAGCACAACACTAGCTATTTTCTTCCAACAAAATTTGCATACATGACCTAGTCGAGCCCCTCTACTTTTATACCATTAATGTCCCACTGAAATAGTTCACCTTGTGTTTTATTTAAATATTATAACATACTTACATAAAATCGTATATTAATATTTGACCAAAAACTTGTGTCTGTTCCGATCGAAATTGGAGACACAATATTGACCTGAACCCTTTGACCAATATGACCATTTTAATCTAGACTAATCCTAGGACACTTGTGTAGCTTATGTCCCACTAAATTGGGCTCCTACACACTCTCTAAACATCCATAAAGTTTAGGGACATTTTTAGATAAAATAAAATAGGAAATTAATCTAAGTGTTGTTTCGACCCAAATTAAGTATCCGATCGAACTCCGACTCCAACCAAACTTGTAGGGGCCCTATATAATCCTAACCCAAGTGTCCTAGGCTCACTCTCGGGTGTTTAAACCCAATAGGATAGCAACATATTTTTTACATCAGTCCATGTGTGTTTAGATGGTGTATAGGTTGGGTTCTAGTCCAAATAAGTTAACCAAATGACCTCCAAACCTAACCAAACTCAAGTGGGGTTTAGTCAACATCTAAATGAAGGTCTTAGGGCCTTAAAATAGGTAACAACCTACTATAATAGTAGCTATAAGGAGGGTGACCAGAATTGGGTGTATGTGTAGTTGTGGGTGGTTAATAACTCATTTCCACCCACTCCACTACCTATAATATAGGCACCACTATTCCAAAAACTTCCACATTCTTCTCCATCCATTTTTTTCACTCATTTCATTTCATTTCCCCTCCTCAAACCTTCCAAAACCTAGGAGGTAGTTTATTTATGATATCTTTTATTCTTTTATTTTGTGGATGAGATTAGTTGTCATGGTTTTACTGCATTTTACAGCCTACGTATATTTATTATACGGCTGGCATGTTTATGTTCCTAGTCCTACATAATTTGGGACTAGGGTGTTACATCCTAGGAGGTAGCATAAGGTGTGGGCTACTTAGGAGAGGAGTTTCAAGGCTCGTAGGCGTTGTTTTCAACCCCCAAATAAACCTCACAAAAGAGGTGGACAACATCCCTATTCTTGGGTATCCATTGAATTCCCAATCATTCCAAGTAAGTACCAATTTTTATTTACCTTCTAAACCTAGTAAATTAAACCTAGGACTATGTTAAAATGACATTGACATGGGTAGGAAACCTAATCATTAATTTATAAACCTACTTTTAACAAGATTTATGGTTCCTAGGGGGGGGTGTGTGTGTGTGTTGTGTAATAAAAACAACTTGTTAAGCTGCCCAACTTTATGACTATCTTAGGGACCTATTAACCCTTGTAATGAATCATGAAAAACATAATTTCTAACATGATAAATAGGGATTTAAGGACTTTAAACACAGCCATGTCCGTAAGGAATTCAAAAATGGGATTATACACATGTTTGTGTAGGAATTGTGTATTATGTTCAATATAAATGTGTAGTATTGCCATGGCAATATACATAATTAAATCATGTATGATTTATTGATTGTTTAATCATTAAAATCCTATTTATATCATAGATATTCTGTTTGGTTTTAGTTTTGTGTATGTGACACTGAAACATGTCGAATTGAACCTTGAAAACACCAATTTCGTTAGGTACTTGAACCCGAAAGTCATATAGGATTATGATGACATTTTTCCATACGAAAACCATTTTAAAAATATAATACTTATTCAATTAAGGCTCTATTTTAACATGGGTTTGAAGGAAAATTGTGTTAGCCTAATTCAACTTTAGGATTAATTTAGGTACTTGACCTAGAATCGCGACCGGGAGCATTTTGAGTACCCTACAAATGTAGCATAAAATTTTAGTTAAATGTGACCATTAATATCTATTTAATATACATTAAATTCTGATTTTAGGTGCTGATTTTTATATTTTAAAATAATATTTAAGTTAGGTTAACTTAATAGCTAGTTGGGTTCAAATCATGTCCAATACGACCTAGAAAATCTAAGGTAGGAATACAATAATGGTAGTATTCATTTCTAGGATATTATTGGACAACAAAAAAAGATTTATAAATATTTATGTTCTGATTTTTTTATTAATAATATCAAATTTTATTTATTTATTTATTTTATAGTTAGACAATAGGTATTTTATGTGACCATAATTGGACTATACCTAGAAAATGTATAGATTGTACATCAAAGACTTAGTAAAAATATTGTTTAGAACCTATAGGTTAATATATAATTATAAGTATTATTTTTACAAATTAAAGACTAAGTTTTGTTAGGGAATGATTAGCTTTATAGTTTAGAAAACCATTAAAAACATTTCGAAGTCATATTGATGCAATGAAGACCCAATTAGAGGAACACTTAGCACATTTGCATAGAAGAGAGGTAAGTAGACCCTTGTGAATTAGATATATGCATATTCGGAATTTACGAATATTTAGAAGACTATAAGTTAGATGAATTTTCGTTAATTTAATCCATCTAATTATAATCTAATGTCACATTGTATAAGTATTAATTATAGGTTATATATAATTAGTAATTTAAGTTATTAATTAATTTTTTAATATCTAATATAGGCTCCCAGGATACTTTGACTTCTGGCCATGGATCGGGATTGCAGCTCTTCCTACTCGGGGATCCAGGCAAGATACTTTACCATCTTATACTCGTACTTGATTCATGATATTTGTGTGATTTCTAGTATTTTAATTAGTAGAGTGCATCCAAGTATGAGTTGGGTGCCATCGATATATCTATCGATGTTTGGGTGCATATGTATGTGTCTGTTGACCATATGTGATAGTTCACATTCCCGATGTGTTGAAGTTATGCTTCATAACTTCTTTGACATGTTGACACGTCTCATACATGACACAAGAGTGAGGATCATAGAGTTAGCACGAACCTACGTATTCGACTTGCTAACGATTCATGGGGTTCGTGTGTCGGTTCATTTATGGATTAAGGAGTCTATATAGTGACTTACATAGAGGTATGGATCGCCAAGATATGGATATGACTTGTGTGATACATGGGCGGGGAAAACTACTGGGATATATGAGCTAGCCCACAGGCTTCCAGTTGCATGGATTGGTTTCATAGTTTCCCGGTTTTGGGTGTGTTACTAGAGGATATATCCGGTAGTAGCCCCTACTTGCGAGGCAAATACGATCGGGAGGTATGCTAGTGATGCAATATGGCTAGGGGATATATCCACTCAGTGGCCCTGATTGCACGTCAGATACGGTCCAGATGTATACCAGTTCATGTAAAATCCTCTAGCGGATGCTACGCTTTATTCCTACCCACTTATACGTTCCGGTATAGTTTTTGACTTGCATTACACCTAGATGGTTAGGTTCAGTTTGTGTTATGACCCGAGCTATTATTATCCCTTGTCATGTTTCATTTACAGTTCATTATGGTATTATTTTTATGTATTTTGCTAGTCCCCTGAGGACCTGGTGATCTCTATAGGTAGATGATTGTGCTGAGTTAGTTCGATGATTGTGCTGAGTTAGTTCGTTGATCTTGTTGGTGTTGCAATTTTTTGTTTAGGTATCTTCCGCAATTTATATTTACTTGTTTTTTCTGCTTATTTCTAATCTAATATATATATGTTAATGGGCTGCAGACCAAGACACATATTATTTATTTTTTATTTTATTCTTTATTGGGGATTGAGATATAGGTTAGTTAGCATATATTAGTATACCTTACAGCGTATTACAAATAGGATAAGTCCATTAAATTAGAACACGTATTCTAGTCGTACAGCTAGCATTTTCATGCCTTTGGTTCCGTATATATTTTGGGACTGGACGTGACAGCCGGAGTGTCTATCTTCTTCTTCATCTCCTCCTAAAATTCTTCCTTTAACCACTCCTTGCGAAGAGCACTATTTAGTGCAGCCGATATCTTTTGGTCGTTGACCATATCCGTCAACCTCTTGCTGGTGACGGACTTGTAGAACTTTCGGATCGCCTGATCTCTGTGCGCCGGCCACCAGTACAACTTCTGCAAGTAAGAACAAATAAAAATAAATAAGCAAATATTTAGAAAATATTGTAAAGAAAGATGATATTATTTAGGTATACCCCAAGCTTCTCTAGCCAAATGAATCATCTATCAAGTGGAATGTCCCCGAAGTTCATATAGGGACCATAGAATTGACGACGTATCAAGTCATCCAAATCTCTTCCATCCTGGAGCGAAAAGAAGCTGGAACTAACAAAACCATGTAACATTAGAAAATAAAAAAGAGTATAAATAAATATGTATATTAACATTATATACTTATGTCGCTCCATCGGCCCACTGCTCGGGACGAGTGATGCTGTCTGGCTGCTCTGGTATAGTAGGAGGGTCTACGTATATACACTCCACGGTCCACCAAAAGGCCAGGATATGGATTCGCCCTAGTAGGAGCGATAGGTGTAGTCCCCGGTATAGAAGACAGAGTCAAACCAGGGGGCACCAGCAACAGTAGGAGTAGGTGCTGAGGGAATATCAGTGCTAGCTCTGCCTATCGATAAATGAGTGAACGGCGGAGATAAGACATCCTCCTCATCAATGAAGTCGTCCTCGCTTACTCCTCTGCGATCTGCAACTGGAGTAGTAGAAGAATGAGGAGAAGGACGGGATGAAGATCCTCGACGTCGTCCACGGCCTCGACCCGCCATATGCAAATCTGAAATAAATAAAATATGGTATGATGATACAAATAATCAATGCTTTTCTAATATAAATTAAAAAATGGTATGTTGATACAAATAATCAATGCTAATCTAATAGAAATAAAAAATGGTGTGATAATACTCATAAGTAAGTATACATACTAATCTTCTTAATCTTCTGATTCTTCTTCATCTTCCGAATTATCTTCATCTTCTACTTCTTTATTTTCAATATCACTATCACTTCCACTTTCACCTGCATCTTCAAATTCTTTTTCCTCATCCGATACGTCCATTTCAGACTCCTCCTCTACATGAGGTAAGTCCTCTATGTCAAGCTCTTCGTCAAATATATCATCCTCTACAGTAACGTCAACCTTCATATCGTCAATGCCAGCTAAACTCATATATGTTGGTTGAGGCATGACTACCCCATCCTTTTGGTATGCTTGATCTCCAATGTTATATGTATTTCTTGCTTTAGTTTTGCATACAGCCCACCAATCACGAGTAGTGCGTCGTCGACTAGGATAACTCGTGTAGTACACTTGGACCATTTGACTAGCCAACACAAATAATCTGAAACCTACATATATTTTTCATGTTTTATATCAATAAATACAAACTATTTGTCAATTCTCTATCCTTGCTTGGGTATTGTGTCGAGCCAATCATATTTAAATAACACAAGTTTGGTATCAAAAGAGTAATCTAGCTCTACAATATCTCTTATAATATTGTATTAGTCAAATTCTAGATCAGCATCGTAGACTGAACTCCTTACACAAACTCCAAAATTATTTGTATAATTATCCTCCTCATCGACAAATGAGTGATTGATAGGCTTATCATTGTTCTAAATTTGAAGCCATTGATGGTATATCCATCCCAACATTTTGCCCTCTTGCTTGGTCCAATAGCTAGTGCTCGAAGTCTTTCATTCTGCAATTGTGTGCTAGGATAAAAAAAAACCTAATATATCACATATCATAACCTGATCAAACAAAGCTTGGACAAATTATTAAATTTAGAATAGTTAAATGATTTTAATATTTACATAATTACGGAACCACAACGGAAATTTTTTGTCAACCTCTCTAGCAAGATCATCATCATCAATGTTAGGTGTCTCCATTTTTATCTCAGCTCTAAAAATACTGTGATAATAACGAGAAAAGTTAGAGAACTTATTTTCCAAGTATATAGGAAAATTGGAATATGTTACAAAATTATGTCGCTTACTTCTCTATATCTTCCATCTCCTCTATACCACTATTTAGGCCTATATATCGATGAGCGGCTTCAAACTCATCGTCCTCCAACCCCCGTAACTTAGAAGCACTTGTAGGCTTGCCTCCAACATTAAAGATAGTACGAATTCCACTATTCGATGCATCGACCTCACCTTCATCATTTTTTGGTGCTCTATTCCAGTTTGTTCTAACATGAGTATCGAAGTAGATTGAGGAGAAGTTTGAGACCTCCTCAATAATAAATGCTTCGCATATCGAAGCTTCTACATGAGCCTTGTTGCCCACATTCTTTTTCAGGTGATGTAGATATCTATAAATAATATATTGAATATTAGATCTATTTGAATAAAAAAATATTAGTATTAGATAATTAATTATTTTATACCTCTCAAATAGATACATCCATCGATAATGGATGGGAGCACCGATACGTGCTTCGTATGCAAGATGAAACGGCAAATGTTCCATACTATCAAAAAAGCCAGAGGGAAACACCTTTTCTATCTTGCACAATGTCAATACAATCTTCTCTTTAAGTTCAAACATATGTTGCATCGTCAACTTACTTGAACACAAATCTCTAAAGAATATAAATAACTCGGCTAACAGACCCTATACTTGAGAAGGTAGCATCTCTCTCAAAGCGATAGGAAGTAAACGATCCATAAATACGTGCCAATCATGATTGTTCATCCCTATCATCTTGCATTCGTTGAGATTGACACATCTTTCCAGATTCGACACATAACCTTCAGGGAATCTCAACTTTGTAATACAATTGCATATTATCAATTTATCATCCCTACTCAATGTAAATGGGGCTGAGGGCTTGACCCAATTACCATTGGATCTTCGTGTTAGATGCTACTTTGGATGCCTACAAATAATTTCTAAGTCCTTTCTTGCTTTGGGATTGTCTTCATTTTTCCTTGATATCCATCACCGTATTAAAGATGTTGTCGAATACATTTTTTCCAAAATGCATGTGTCACGCCCCAGAACCAGAATACTGGAGAGCGTGGACAGACATAGCCAGCTACGTATATGAAATGGGATCCATCTCGCTATACGGTCACGGCTGTCTAGATACATGAGGGTTTAACTACAAGCCAACAGTCTCTTAAGGTCATGCACAAGCCTAGTGTCTCAATCACAAGCAAGTAAATAAAGGTTACAAGATGTATGATCATTAAATATACAATAATAAGGCGTCCCAAATATTACATATTCAGCTGATCATGAAGCTAGTCGTTACAAAATGTTAGGACTAGCAAGAGTTTAGTCATACATGATCAACCCTAGGATCCGTTAATCATGTTACAGCCCGTAGGCAGACAGTAAGTAAAGTGCAACCGAGCTAACAGGTGCTCGTCGGCTAAACGCCTCAAAAGAATATTTTTACCATAGAGTGGGAGATCAAAAATAAACCCACTCGTTGCCAGGGTTCCGTCTAGTGGCCACCATCTGGCTGGAAGGTCGGTAGATCCTCTGGAGCTGCTCTAAAATCTGGCCACACAAAACCAGCTGGGTCAGACCCCAGAAAGAGCAAGTGCCACAAAGGAAGCTTCACTTAGGGACTAAAACCAGCAATTAGCACAAGAGTATAAATAAAAGTAAGAACTGGAATAAAAGAAAATACATCAGGATGATATACGACGAGATAACCATGAAGCTATTCAGATAACTAGGTTACAACCCGTAAATCAAACAAGGACCGGGGTTGTAACCCTTTGTCTGAACAGAACTTGGAATTCTCACCATTTATTGGTAAAATAAATACAAGCATTCTGGTTATGCAGTAA
Organism: Iris pallida; assembly: GCA_029216955.1. Classification (NCBI taxonomy): domain Eukaryota; kingdom Viridiplantae; phylum Streptophyta; class Magnoliopsida; order Asparagales; family Iridaceae; genus Iris; species Iris pallida. The sequence goes on along the minus strand of JANAVB010011200.1, from coordinate 889,857 downwards.
CCTGGAACAGGATCAGGACAAGACTAGACTGGTTAGACCCCATCCAATCATTTCACGGCCAAGCAAGAATTACGGCTTGATACTTTAACTAACTAGGGTTGTCACAAGCCTAATTACTAACAAGATGCAGCAAGATTATTCCACAGCCACAAGCCCTGCAGACCATCCAGGTTACCCGGGTTGAAAGATTAGGGTTGAATTCGGGTGGGTACATCGTCCAAGAAACGCATGTATCCTTAGGTAGCTTGAAGGGTGCAACACATGACATTGTGCTGGAAATGTGCCCTACTCGACGGCAGGCTACAGATCCCAAGGCGTGCCCAGGTAACAGGATTGCCTGTAGCTGGGAGATCTCTTTATGACTAATGTATTAATCTAGTTATTTAGCCTTAGTCCATTTCAGTAGGTACTCCTGACCGTGGTACTCAGGAGTCCCCTCCTAGACATGATGCAAGACAGGACTGGATTATTGTACAAGCACAATCGCCCACGGTGTCCACATTAATTATTTAGGTCATGTCATGTCAGGTAGCCATCGCAACAGCTTATCAAGAAAATTATATCAGGTTTAACATGTCCAGTTTACTGGTCAGGAGTGCACCGCGACGGGCCACTATCAGGTCATGTCAGGTTAGTCATGCCAGGAGTGCACCATTACGGGTCATTGTCATGTCAGGCTCAATTATCATGCCCAAACATATCAAGTAAATTCGTGATTATCAAGTTCATGACAAATGGACGTAAAATATCTAATAAAATATCAATACATAGGGCTATAGAAGAGCCATGCGGCTAAGGCATATGCTGCCAGGAATGATCTTATGCGGCTGGAAGAGAACAGCCCATGCGGCTGAATAGGGTCAGGCGCATGCGGCTAAAAAGGGAAAGGCTTATGCGGTCAAAGGGGTATCAGTCATATGCGGCTCAAAGATCCACTCAGTCATACGGCTGAGAAAGGCAAGACATATGCGGTCAGGAGGATAGGGAACTCATACGGCTGGCGGGGGATGGGTCCATGCGGATGGCTGACCAATCAAGTACATATGGCCGGGAAGGAGCAACCCATGCGGCTGCGGGGAGCAATGACTATGCGGTCAAGGGAAGCAAACCCATACGGCTGAGAGACTGCGGTCTATGCGGCTCGCGAGTGTTGAGTTCATGCGGCTCAGGGTGGGCAGAGTCCCATGCGGCTAAGGAAAAGGCTCAGTCATGCAGTTAAGTAAGAAGTACTTCATGCTGCTAGAAGGAATACTTGCCGCATGAACTTGTCATGCGGTCAAGTCAAGGCAATAATGCATGCGGTTGGAACTGACTTGCCGCATGAATGTTCATGCGGTCAAGAGCTACCATGCGGCTCGGGACTGTACTTCTTCTCCAAATTTCCGAAAAGAAGTACACCATAAGCCATGGCTTCCAAGCTGCATAACTCTATCATCCGGAGCCCAAATCCGAACTTCCATCGGTCAAAATGGGGTAGAACGAAATTCTCTACAACATGGAATCATCAAAACTCGAAAATAATAAGATTAAGTAGATCAAAACCCAAGAAATTCGAAAATAAGGTAAATATAGATCTACAAGAATCTAGCCATGGAAAGTGAAAATGCCAAGTTCTAAAGTAAGTTAGAATGCTGTAAGGAAGAGAATGAAGCAATAAAATTGGAGTTCCTCCATGAAGCAAGTTGCACTTGCCTAGACCTCTCTCTTCCTCTCTCTGGTAGGTGAAGAATTAATGGAGGGAAGAAGGAGAGTAATAAAGAGAGAGAAGGAAGTGGGGTTAATAAATGGTAGTGGTGGTAGGTAGGGGGTTCACCCTTTGGTTCATAGTGAACCAATAGCAATTCCAAACCGAACCAAGCCAACCGAACCAAGAATAACCAAGCTAAACCAAACCAAGAAGATATGCGAAGACAAGATAAAATACGTATACGTATTCCAAATACGTAATACGAACAACAGGTATTACAACTCTACCCACCTTAAAAGAATTCTGTCCTCGGAATTTAATTAAGACGCTAGAGAGACAAGAACAAGCTACACTAATCACAGGCAAGCTATACTAGACAATCAATCAAGCAATCAATCATGCAAGCAAGGAATCGAAGGCATGAGGCATAAGAAGGACATTATACCTCACGAGTCAAACAAGTCGGGATATCGCGATCAGATATCATCCTCATGCTCCCACGTTGACTCACCCAAAGAGTGATGACCCCAAGCAACTCGGACTAACTTGATAGTCTTATTCTTGAGGATCTTCTCTCTCCGGTCCAATATAGATACGGGCCGCTCCTCATACGAAAGGTTGGTACCGACAACCAATTCCGAATAATCCAGGACGTGGCTCGGGTCTGGGATATACCGTCGTAATTGTGATACATGGAATACGTCATGTACCTTACTTAGCGACAGAGGAAGAGCGAGACGATAGGATACATCTCCTACTCGCTCCAGAATGTCGAACGGTCCTATATACCTAGGACTAAGCTTTTCTCGGATGCCGAAACGAATGACGCCACGGTTAGGCAAAATCCTCAGGAATACATGATCGCCGGCTGAAAACTCGAGAGGGCGTCGATAAGAATCGGCCCAATGACGCTGGCGATCTTGGGCAATTCGAAGATGATCTCTAACCCTTCTGACCACTTCAACTGTCTGGGCAATCATTTCTGGACCGAGCATCCGTCTCTCTCCAACATCATCCCAGGCTAACGGGGATCTGCACTTCCTGCCATACAGTGCCTCGAACGGTGCCATCTGGATAATGGCCTGGAAACTGTTGTTGTACGAGAATTCTTTCAGGTGCAAGTGATCTTCCTATGAACCACCGAAGTCAAGTGTACAGGACCGCAACATGTCTTCAAGAGTCTGGATCGTGCGCTCCGACTGGCCATCTGTCTGCGGGTGATAGGCTGAACTAAACTGGAGATGAGTCCCCAAACTCTCTTGCAAGCTACGCCAAAAGTGCGACGTAAATCTTGAATCTCGGTCCGAGGTGATACTGACCGGAACACCGTGCAACCTAATAATCTGCCTGAGGTACATCTCTGCTAACTGAGCTGTCGACTGACCAACTCTAAATGGGAGAAAATGAGCCACCTTCGTGAGCCTGTCAACTATAACCCAAATAGCATCCCGACCAGCTGGGGATCTAGGCACTCCGGTCACAAAATCTATGGTCATATGCTCCCACTTCCACTCTGGAATGGGCAAGGGCTGAAGAAGTCCAGCCGGTCTCTGATGTTCGGCCTTAATTTGTTGGCAAACCAAACACCGAGAGACAAACCGAGCTATCTCCCGCTTTATGCCATTCCACCAGAAGTGCTGACGGATATCGCGGTACATCTTCGTACTGCCAGGATGGATGGAATACTGAGAACTATGCGCTCCTGACATGATCTCCCGTCTGATATCTACACTGGGTACACAAAGACGTTTACCATGTCGAAGTGTACCATCCTCATGAATGCATAACTCTGGTCTTCGTTCTGCCTCACACTCTGCTCTGAGCCGCTGAAGCTTGGAATCTGTTGACTGCACCATCCAGATCCTCTCGACTATAGTGGACTGAACTTGCATACTGGCCATTAATGCCACATTGAAAGGAAGAACAACTTATATACCCATCTTCTGAAAATCTGCTAACAGCTCTGGTTGCGCTGTTAGGAAATAAACTCCTGCTCAATGCATCTGCTACGACGTTGGCCTTCCCAGGATGATACTGCAGGTTAACGTCATAATCTACAAGAAGCTCCAGCCACCTCCTCTGACGCATGTTAAGATCCTTCTGGGTGAAAACATACTTCAGGCTCTTGTGGTCGGTGTAAATCTCCATCCTATCTCCGTATAAGTAGTGCCTCCACAACTTAAGTGCAAACACTACTGCCGCCAGCTCCAAGTCATAGGTTGGGTAATTCCTCTCATGATCACGAAGTTGTCATGATGCATAAGCTATTACCTTCCCATGTTCTATCAGAACACACCCTAAGCCTCTGCCTGAAGCATCATAATACACTGAGAATCCTCCGGTTCCATCTGGAAGCGCAAGAATGGGAGCCGTCATCAAGCCTCGCTTCAACTTCTCAAAAGAATCCTGGCACTCTGTTGTCCAAGCAAACTGCGCATCATTGCGGGTCAACTGGGTCAATGGCGCTAAAATCCGAGCAAAATCTGAAACGAACCGCCGGTAGTAGCCGACCAATCCAAGAAAACTGTGAAATTCTGCAACTGTGCTGGGCACCGGCCACGACTCAATAGCCACAATCTTCTGGGGATCCACTTCTACTCCTCCTCTGGTGATGATATGACCCAAGGACGAAATGCGATCGAGCCAGAACTCGTATTTACTGAACTTGGCATATAACTGGTGCTCCCTAAGAATCTGAAGAACCACACGGAGATACTTCTCATGCTCCGCTTCACTCCTGCTATAAACCAGGATGTCATCCAAAAACACAATCACAAACTGATCCAAATAGGGCATGAAGATGCGATTCATGAGATCCATGAATACTGTCGGCACATTGGTCGCTCCAAAGGGCATAACAAGGAACTCCCAATGCCCATACCTCGATCTGAAAGCTGTCTTCGGGATGTCCTGCTCTCTGACTCTGATCTGGTGATATCCTGAGCGCAAGTCAATCTTCGAGAATACTGATGCCCCCTTGAGTTGATCAAACAAGTCATCTATCCTCGGGGGAGGATATCTGTTCTTGATTGTCACTGAATTCAAGGTACGATAATCAATACATAACCTGGACGTACCATCCTTCTTTTTCACAAGAAGCATCGGGGCTCCCCAAGGCGATCCACTAGCACGAATGAATCCCTTGGTCCTGAGTTCCTCAATCATCTTGTACAATATCTCCAATTCTGACGGCGCCATCCTGTAGACTCTCTCTGACACTGGGCTGTCCCGGGAATCAAGTCTATAGTGAACTCGATCTCCCGCTCCGGCGGCATACCTGGAAGCTCTTTCGAGAAAACATCTGGGAACTCTTCGACTATCCGGGACAACTGCATGGCTGCTACTGCCATCCGTAATACTGGGGGAGAAGGCTCAACTGCGCCTCTGGAAAATGAAAACTTTGGCTCTCCTGGAATGCTAAAAACAACCCTACCAATATGGCAGTCTATTCTAGCATACTGGTTCCTCAACCAATCCATCCCTAAGACCACATCATAATCGGCCATCGGGAATTCTATTAATCTAGCAAAAAATTCTCTACCGATAACTACGATCCGACACGAGGAAAACACCCTATCGACTCCCACAAGTCCGTTACCAGTAAGTATATTGAGCCTTACTGATAATAACTCGGGCTCCAATCCTATCCGTGTCGCAAATCGTGCAGACATAAAAGAATGTGACGCACCAGAATCAAATAAAGCTGAAGCTGGAAATGAGTTGACGAGAATAGTACCTGCCACTATCTCTCCTGGTGCCAATCCTTCCTCTGCGGTCATCACCATAGCCTGACCATGCCCTCGGGGTGTTGGTCCCCTGTGCTGAAATCCTCGCTGTCCATTCTGACTCTGGACTTGGGCTTGAGCATACTGTTAGGGGTTCTGCTGCTGGAATACCTGGGACTGAGGCGGCAAGGGCCTCGGCAATGGATACTGCTACTGCTGCTGCTACTGAGGGTACGTCGGGGTGGAATACTGGACCGACGTTACTCAGGCCGCTCGCCTCGAAGCTCCAATAGTCAAGGCCCTGGCCACAGGAGCTAGGGCTGAAGACTGATTCATCTGACCGTAGGATCTCTTCCGACCTCCGGTCCTATCCATAATCCTCTGGGAGGTATACTCATGCCTCCTAGCTGCTCTCAAGACTGTATCAAAAGTCTGATGCTCAAACTGCTCAACTGCTAATAGAATCTCCAGGTGAAGCCCCTGCTGGAATCGCTGGGCTCTATCATACTCGGTTGCCACCAAAGTGGGAGCAAACCGACTGAGTCTCAAAAACTCGGCCGCATATCCATCGACCGTCCTGTCCATCTGCTTCAGATTGGTGAACCTCGTCTGTAGATCATACCGAGCTACAGCATCAAAATACTTGGTCTGGAATCTCTCCCTGAATACTGCCCAAGCAATGGGTGCTACTAATCCAACGGCCTGAGTCGTTCACCAGCTGCGGACAAGATCTAGCAACTGCAGGCGCACCACGGCTACCTTCTCGTTCTCTGGGGTCCTGGCAGCCTCGAGAATCACTTCAGTATCCTGAAGCGAAGCATCTGCGGCGATAGCATCTTCACTACCGTCAAAGAATGGAGGGTTCAAGTGCTTGAAGCTGTTGGCCGCGCTGTTCCCTGGATGACCGCCTCTGGTCAAAGCATCCTCCACTGCCTGTTGCAAGGCATCTCCACGACGATCTTGAGAAGCTATCAAGGTCCTGACGAGACCTACAAAGTGCCATCATCAGGCTCGGCAGGCTGAACTGGCTGGACTGGTGGTTCTCCGTCAGAAGGCACGACTCTGGAGGCTACTCCCGAATGCTGGGCTTGATCTCCGGGTTGCTGCTGATCCGCGGGAAGTGCTCCGCCTTTCTGATCGGTAGGACCAGGAACAATGCCGCTGAAGAAGACGACATAGGGAACAATAAGGAAGGACCAGGATAGACCAACGATAAAAGCATGCGATCAGGACAAGAATCCAGGAATTCAGAGGATATAAATAGAGATCAAGGGGCGAATACTGATTGAGACATCTATTCGGTAAACCCTCACATATCTTGATTCACAAGACCTGCATGGGCCACCACTTAAACCATGTCACGCCCCAGAACCAGAATACTGGAGAGCGGGGGCAGACATAGCCAGCTACGTATATGAAATGGGATCCATCTCGCTATACGGTCACGGCTGTCTAGATACATGAGGGTTTAACTACAAGCCAACAGTCTCTTAAGGTCATGCACAAGCCTAGTGTCTCAATCACAAGCAAGTAAATGAAGGTTACAAGATGTATGATTATTAAATATACAATAATAAGGCGTCCCAAATATTACATATTCAGCTGATCATGAAGCTAGTCGATACAAAATGTTAGGACTTGCAAGAGTTTAGTCATACATGATCAACCCTATGATCTGTTAATCATGTTACAGCCCATAGGCAGACAGTAAGTAAAGTGCAACCGAGCTAACAGATGCTCGTCGGCTAAACGTCTCAAAAGAATATTTTTACAATAGAGTGGGAGATCAAAAATAAACCCACTCGTTGCCAGGGTTCCGTCTAGTGGCCACCATCTGGCTGGAAGGTCGGTAGATCCTCTGGAGCTGCTCCGAAATCTGGCCACACAAAACCAGCTGGATCAGACCCAGAAAGAGCAAGTGCCACAAAGGAAGCTTCACTTAGGGACTAAAACCAGCAATCAGCACAAGAGTATAAATAAAAGTAAGAACTGGAATAAAAGAAAATACATCAGGATGATATACGATGAGATAACCATGAAGCTATTCATATAACCAGGTTACAACCCGTAAACCAAACAAGGACCGGGGTTGTAACCCTTCGTCTGAACAGAACTTGAAATTCTCACCATTTATCGATAAAATAAATACAAGCATTCTGGTCATGCAGTAACCTGGAACAGGATCAGGATAAGACTAGACTGGTTAGACCCTATCCAATCATTTCACGGCCAAGCAAGAATTACGGCTTGATACTTTAACTAACTAGGGTTATCACAAGCCTAATTACTAACAAGATGCAGCGAGATTATTCTACAGTCACAAGCCCTGCAGACCATCCAGGTTACCTGGGTTGAAAGATTAGTGTTGAATTCAGGTGGGTACATCGTCCAGGAAACGCATGTACCCTTAGGTAGCTTGAAGGGTGCAACACATGACAGTGTGCTAGAAATGTGCCCTACTCGACGACAGGCTATAGATCCCAAGGCGTGCCCAGGTAACGGGATTGCCTGTAGCTGGGAAATCTCTTTATGACTAATGTATTAATCTAGTTATTTAGCCTTAGTCTATTTCAGTAGGTACTCCTGACCGTGGTACTCAGGAGTCCCTTCCTAGACATGATGTAAGACAGGACTGGATTATTTGTACAAGCACAATCGCCTACGGTGTCCAGATTAATTATACAGGTCATGTTATGTCTGGTAGCCGTCGTAACAGCTTGTCAAGAAAATCATATCAGGTTTAACATGTCCAGTTTATTGGTCAGGAGTGCACCGCGACGGGCCACTATCAGGTCATGTCAGGTTAGTCATGCCAGGAGTGCACCACTACGGGTCACTGTCATGTCAGGCTCAATTATCATGCCCAAACATATCATATAAATTCATGATTATCAAGTTCATGACAAATGGACGTAAAATATCTAATAAAATATCAATACACGGGGCTATAGAAGAGCCATGCGGCTAAAGCATATGCTGCCAGGAATGATCTCATACGGCTGGAAGAGAACAGCCCATGCGGCTGAATAGGGTCAGGTGCATGCGGCTAAAAAGGGAAAGGCTTATGCGGTCAAAGGGATATCAGTCATATGCGGCTCGGAGATCCACTCAGTCATGCAGCTGAGAAAGGTAAGACATATGCGGTCAGGAGGATAAGGAACTCATGCGGCTGGCGGGGGATGGGTCCATGTGGCTGGCTGACCAATCAAGTACATGCGGCCGGGGAGGAGCAACCCATGCGGCTGCGGGGAGCAATGACTATGTGGTCAAGGAAAGCAAACCCATGCGGCTGAGAGACTGCGGTCTATGCGGCTCGCGAGTGTTGAGTTCATGCGGCTCAGGGTGGGCAGAGTCCCATGCGGCTAAGGGAAAGGCTCAGTCATGCGGTTAAGTAAGAAGTACTTCATGCGGCTAGAAGGAATACTTGCCGCATGAACTTGTCATGCGGTCAAGTCAAGACAATAATACATGCGGTTGGAACTGACTTGCCGCATGAATGTTCATGCGGTCAAGAGCTACCATACGGCTCGGGACTATGCTTCTTCTCTAAATTTCCGAGAAGAAGTACACCATAAGCCATGGCTTCCAAGCTGCATAACTCTATCATCCGGAGCCCAATCCGAACTTCCATAGGTCAAAATAGGTAGAACAAAATTATCTACAACATGGAATCATCAAAACTCAAAAATAACAAGATTAAGTAGATCAAAACCCAAGAAATCCAAAAATAAGGTAAATATAGATCTACAAGAATCTAGCCATGGAAAGTGAAAATGCCAAGTTCTAAAGTAAGTTAGAATGCTGTAAGGAAGAGAATGAAGCAATAAAATTGGAGTTCCTCCATGAAGAAAGTTGCACTTGCCTAGACCTCTCTCTCCCTCTCTCTGGTAGGTAAAGAATTAATGGAGGAAAGAAGGAGAGTAATGAAGAGAGAGAAAGAAGTAGGGTTAATAAATGGTAGTGGTGGTGGTAGGTAGGGGGTTCACCCTTTGGTTCATAATGAACCAATAGCAATCCTAAACCGAACCAAGCCAACCGAACCAAGAATAACCAAGCCAAACCAAACCAAGGAGATATGCGAATACAAGATAAAATACGTATATGTATTCCAAATACGTAATACGAACAACAGGCATTACAGCATAACATCAAGATTGTATCTTATGAGATTGTCCTTCCAATAAGGTAAGTCCTAAAATATACTCTGCTTCGTCCAATTATGGCTATGTTCGAATCCTTTTGAGTGGTAGCCCGATCTCGGATCTTCTATTACATTCGACAAATCCTCTACCTCTGTCCAAACGACTTCTCCAGTCAATCTCAACGGAGGAGGAGTTAATTCATGTTTACCAGCTCTAAAGGCATCCATCTTCCTTCTCCATGGATACGACATAGGAAGGAACTGACGATGACAATAAAAATAAGCTTTTTCTCTATTCTGAAGGCGGGATACCTTACTCTTTTCTATACATATCGGACAAGACATAATACCATGAGTTCTCCACCTAGATAACATTTTGTATGCTTAAAAATCATTGATGGTCCACATCAATATCGCTCTCATCTGAAAGTTCTGCTCTATCACGTCTGAACGCCAAACTGCCACAATTGTTTCAACTCGTCCACCAACGGCTGCAAGTAGATATCGATATTCTTCTTCGAATTTTTTGGACCGGGTATGATAAGTGTTAGAAACATGTAAGGAGGCTTCATGCACATCCACGGTGGTAGATTGTAAGGAATCAAAATCACCAGCCAACATGTGTACTGAGACCTGACTATCCGAAAGGAGAAAATCTATCAAAACATAAAGCCAACCGAACATTCCTAGGCTCCACAGCAAATCTAGGATGATGTCGATCAAAATGCTTCCATGAATCTCCATCGGATAGATGAGATAATTCTTCTTCATCTATCTTTCGTTCTTTGCTATGTCATGTCATATGTTTTGTAGTATTCGAGGACATATACATCCTCTGTAACCTCTTTGTGATCGACGAAAACTGTATGTATTTGTAGGGACAAAACCTTACTCGTGCAGTTGATTTTTTTACCCTGAATAGACTTGTACTGGTCCTCGTGACAAAAAATGCATCTGTCTTTATCATTGTTCTTCTTATAGTTCAACATGTAGTCGTTTCGACAACAATCTATCTTTTCATAGTGTCACGCCCCAGAACCAGAATACTGGAGAGCGGGGGCAGACATAGCCAGCTACGTATAATGAAATAGAATCCATCTCACCATACGGTCACGGCTGTCTAGATATGTGAGGGTTTATCTACAAGCCATCAGTCTCTTAAGGTCATAAATTATCCTATTGTCTCAATTTCAACCAACTAGTAATAGTTACAAGATATCAGACCACCAAATATACAATTATAAGGCGTCCCAAACATTACATATCCAGATGATCATGAAGCTAGTCGTACAAAATATAAGGACTAGCAAGAGTTAAGTCATACATGATCAACCTCGAGTTGCCAATCATGATTACAGCCCATAGGCAGACAGTAAGTAACGTGCATCGAGCTAACAAGTGCTCGTCGGCTAAATGCCTCAAAAGAATAATGTACAATTACAGTGGAAGAACAAAAAGAATCCCACTCGTTGCCCTGATTACGCCTGGCGGTCACCATCGGGCTGGAAAGCAGGTAGATCCTTTGCTGCTGCTCCAGTATCTGGCCATACAAAACCAGCTGGGTCAGACCCCAGAACGAGCAAGTGCCACAAAGGAGGCTTCACTTAGGAACTAAAACCAGCAATTAGCACAATAATGATAAGGTAATAAAGACAGGAATTAAGAAAAAATATAACAGGTGATATACGATGAGATAACCATGGGACTATTCAGATAACCAGGTTACAACCCGTAAACCAAACAAGGATCGGGGTTGTAACCCTTCGTCTGAACGGAACTTGGCTTCTCCCACCATTTATCGGCAAGGTAAATATAAGAAATCAAGACATGTAACAATCTTGTACAGGATCAAGACAAGACTAGACAGATTGAACCCCATCCAACAATCACGGCCAAGCAACAAGTACGACTTGCTACTTTAACTAACTAGGATTATCACAGGCCTAGTTACTAGCAAGATGCAATGAGAATTCCAAGTCCGGTTACCTGTTTGTTACTACCTGAGTGATCCCAGCAAGAAAAGGAAAAGATAGCAGGATATAGCAGACACACTGTAGTAAGATACATGTGTCCTAAGGTACCACACTCGACGGTGGGCTGGAAGTGCGCTCATCTCGACGGATAGCAACAAATCCCATGTATATATATATAAGGCCGGGACCAAAGGGGCAACAAGTAACTGGGAAATTTTCCATGAACTATTTGATCAATCTAGTCATTAACCTAGCCAGATTTAGTATGAATCCCTGACCGTGGTACTCAGGGATCATGCCCTAGATATGATACAAGACACAACAGGACTCGTAGTTTATACAAGCACAATCATCCACGATGTCCAGGCCAATGAATTGATTTATCAACAGTGCACCACGACGGGCCACTATCATGCATTATCAGGGTACTTGTCAAGATTGCACCACTAGGGGTCACTGTCGTGTCATGTGTAGCAGGTCAAGTTATCAGGTCAAGTTATCCATTCAAAAGTGCACCACGGTGGGCCACTATCAAGCAATGTTCAATTATCATTCCAAACATAATAAATAAATTTGGGATTATCATGTTCATAAAACAAGGCGTAAGGATATAAAATGGACGTAAAAATATACAATAGGGGTAAAGGTGTATACTAAAGGAACTCAAGTTACATAGGACGTTACAAGTACGAGTTAATAATGATCATTAAAATAATAAAATACAAGCCAGGAAAAGAGCCATACGGCTCGAGCATAGGCGGCCAAGAATGATCTCATGCGGCCGAGGAGTGAGCAGCCCATGCGGTTGGAAGGGGCTCGGGTCTAAGGGAATGCATACAGCTTAGGGGAGTTCAGGATCATGCAACGGAGTATCATGCGGTCAGAGGGAAGTAAGCTTTATGCGGCTGGCGGGATCAAGTTCCATGCGGCCAGGGAAGGGTAGGGGCATGCGGTCATGAGTTCAAAAGTTCATGCGGCTCGAGATTGTTGGAAATCCATGCGGCCAGGAAGGACTGGGCCTCATGCGGCTGGCTAACAATCAGGTATATGCGGCCGGGGTCAAGTGGAGTTCCATACGGCTCGATGTGGTGGGCGCATATGCGACTGCAAGGGAAAGGGGACGCATGCGGCTGAAGGGGCAAGAGCCTTATGCGGCTCTCAGAAAGTGGGTCCATATGCGGCTAAAAGAACAAGAGCCTCGTGTGGCTAGCGGATAAGGTTCCCATGCGGCTGGCTGAGTTGAGTCTTATGCGGCTGGGAAGACTCGCCGCATGAAGGTTCATGCGGTCAAATGCTGCCATACGGTTTAGGGGTTCATGCGGTCAGCTTAATCTATGCGGCTAAGGGGGATCACTTGCCGCATGAAATATTCATGCGGTCAAGTCAAGCACAGTTCATCTTCTCCAAAATTTCGAGAAGAAGAACACCATGAAAGCCAAGTTCTCAAGCTCCATAACTCCATCATCCGGAGCCTAAATCCGAACTTCTATAGGTCAAAATGGGGTAGAACGAAATACTCTACAACATGGAACCATCAAAACATGAAAATAAAAATGCTACATAGATCAAAACCCAAGAAATCCGAAAATAACATAAACTTAGATCTACAAGAATCTAGCCATGGAAATTGAAAATGTCAAGTACTAAAAAGTGTTAGAATGCTACAAAGAAGAGGATGGAACAATAAAATTTGGGTTCTTCCATGAAGCAAGATGCACTTGCCTAGACCTTCCAGGTAGGTGAGGAAGTTAATAGAGGAAGAAGAAAAGTAATGAGGAAAGAGAAGGAAGAAAGGGGTAATAAGTGGGGATGGTGGTGGTAGGTAGGGGTTCACCTTGGTTCATGATGAACCAAGTAAACCAAGCCAAGCCGAACCAACCCAATCCTATCCAAATAAAACCAAGCTCCACTAATCAGAATTAATCCATGAACGATAAATGACAATTAAACCACAATGCTAAATATAAAAATAAACCATGACTAACTAATCAAAAAAAAAGAGAAATACGGGTCAAAAATACGAACACGTATAAAATACGTATCACAAATTTTGGGGCACTACATCCTACCCACCTTAAAAGAATTCCGTCCTCGGAATTTAATCAAGAGGCTAGAGATGTCGGGACAGCTATACTATCGCAAGCAATCTACGCTACCAATCAATCATACAATCATACATGCAAGCAAGGAATCGAAGTGCAAGGCATAAGAAAGATATTACACCTCACGAGCCAAACCGATTGGGATAACGTGATCGGATATCATCCTCACACTCCCACGTTTGACTCTCCCAAGGAGCGATGAACTCAAGCAACACGAACTAAACTGATAGTCTTGCGCTTGAGGTCTCTCTCTTTGGTCAAACAGGGACACGGGCCTCTCCTCATACGAAAAGGTTGGTACCAATAACCGTTTTCGAATGATCTAAGAAATGGCTCAGGCCCGAGATATATCGTTGTAATTAGGATACATGAAACATGACATGTGTCCCGCATGACGACGGTGGAAAGCAAGACAATAGGACACAGATACCTCTCTGCCGATTCTGGATCTGGGCCTGGGCCAGGGCGAACTGCTGAGGCCTCTGTTGCTGGAAGGCCTGGGCCTGAGACGGCAATGGACCCGGGAACGGGAGCTATTGTGGTTGGTGAACTGGAGCTGGTTCTGGTGCTGGTGCTGGTCCCATAACCGAGGGGCTAGTTACTGTCGACGATGATCTGTTTCTGAACGGACAAGATCCTATCATGTGGTTCGGTAAACCACAAATCAAGCACAATCCCTGTGCTCTACGGCACTCAGTAACAACATGCCTGGGCTTTCCGCAATGAGAACAACCGGCTGCGAAAGGCCGCTTCTGCTTCTGCTGCTGGGGATAGGTCAGGACAGAATGCTGTAAGGAGGTAACCGAATCTGTCCTCGTAGCTCCAATGGTCAGGGCCCTAGCTGCTGGGGCCGGTGCTGAGGATTGGTTCATCTAGTCGTGAGACCGCTTCCGATCTACGATCCGGTCCGCTATCCTTCGGGAAGTGTACTCATGCCTCCTTGCTGCTCGCAAGACGGCAGCAAAAGTTCTGTGCTCGAACTGCTCTACTGCCAATATGATCTCCATGTGGAGCCCCTGCTAAAATTGCTGTGCTCTGTCTAGCTCGGTTGCCACCAAGGTGGGGGCAAACTGACTCAACCTTGAAAACTCGGCCGTATATCCATCGACCGTCCTGCTCATCTGCCTGAGATTACTAAACCTAGCCTGCAGGTCATATCTAGCCACCGCGTCGAAGTACTTGGTCTGGAACATATTGCTGAATACCGCCCACATGACAGGCGTACCCAAACTCGCTGCTTGCATAGCCCACCAACTGCGGGCTAGATCTAGTAACTGCAGGCACACCACCGCCACCTTCTCTGCTTCAGGCATCCTGGCTGCCTCCAAGATAACTTCAATGTCCTTTAGCCAGGCATCTGCAGCAATAGCATCCTCGCTGCCGTCGAAGAAGGGAGGGTTCAGGCGCTTGAAATTGTTGACCGTACTATTCCCTCGAGGACCACTTCTATTCACAGCATCTTGTACTGCTTGCTGCAAGACATCACCTCGACGATCTTAAGACGCAAGCAACTCATGAATGAGCCCTATCAAGACCCATCCTCTGACCCTGCTGGCTGAACCGGCTGAACTGGGGGCACTGGTTCTCCAGAAGGCATGGCTCGGGAGGCGGCTGCTGAGGACTGATCTTGATCTTCTTGCTGTTGCTGGGCTGTCGGCCGAACTCCTTCTGGCTGATCAACAGGAACGATGCCACTGAAGCAATGACATCGGGAATATTAAGGAAGGACCAGGATAGAACAATGATGCAAGCATGTTATCAAGTCAGGGATCCAAGGAGATAAGAAGATACGAGTGGAGATCAAAAGCGAGTACAGATTGAGACATCTATCCGGTAAACCCTTACATATCTTGATTGACAAGACCTGCATGGGCCACCACTTAAACCATGTCACGCCCTAGAACCAGAATACTGGAGAGCGGGGGCAGACATAGCCAGCAAAGTATAATAAAATGGAATCCATCTCACTATACGGTCACGGCTGTCTAGATATGTGAGGGTTTATCTACAAGCCATCAGTCTCTTAAGGTCATAAATTATCCTATTGTCTCAATCTCAACCAACTAGTAATAGTTACAAGATATCAGACCACCAAATATATAATTGTAAGGCATCCCAAACATTACATATCCAGATAATCATGAAGCTAGTCGTACAAAATATAAGGACTAGCAAGAGTTAAGTCATACATGATCAACCTCAAGTTGCCAATCATGATTACAGCCCGTAGGCAGACAGTAAGTAACGTGCATCGAGCTAACAAGTGCTCGTCGGCTAAATGCCTCAAAAGAATAATGTACAATTGCTGTGAAAGAACAAAAAGAAACCCACTCATTGCCCTGGTTACGTCTGGCGGTCACCATCGGGCTGGAAAGCAGGTAGATCCTTTGCTGCTGCTCCGGTATCTGGCCATACAAAACCAGCTGGGTCAGACCCCAGAACGAGCAAGTGCCACAAAGGAGGCTTCACTTAGGAACTAAAACCAGCAATTAGCACAATAATGATAAGGTAATAAAGACAGGAATTAAGGAAAAACATAACAGGTGATATACGATGAGATAACCATAGGACTATTCAGATAACCAGGTTACAACCCGTAAACCAAACAAGGACCGGGGTTGTAACCCTTCGTCTGAACGGAACTTGGCTTCTCCCACCATTTATCGGCAAGGTAAATATAAGAAATCAAGACATATAACAATCTTGTACAGGATCAAGACAAGACTAGACAGATTGAACCCCATCCAACAATCACGGCCAAGCAACAAGTACGGCTTGCTACTTTAACTAACTAGGGTTATCACAGGCCTAGTTACTAGCAAGATGTAATGAGAATTCCAAGTTCGGTTACCTGTTTGTTACTACCTGAGTGATCCCAGCAAGAAAAAGAAAAGATAGCAGGATATAGCAGACACACTGTAGTAAGATATATGTGTCCTAAGGTACCATACTCGACGGCGGGCTGGAAGTGCGCTCATCTCGACGGATAGCAACAAATCCCATGTATATATATATAAGGCCGGGACCAAAGGGGCAACAGATAACTGGAAAATTCTCTATGAACTATTTGATCAATCTAGTCATTAATCTAGCCAGATTTAATATGAATCCCTGACCGTGGTACTCAGGGATCATGCCCTAGACATGATGCAAGACACAACAGGACTCGTAGTTTATACAAGCACAATCATCCACGATGTCTAGGCCAATGAATTGATTTGTCAACAGTACGCCACGACGGGCCACTATCATACATTGTCAGGGTACTTGTCAAGAGTGCACCACTACGGGTCACTGTCGTGTCATGTGTAGCAGGTCAAGTTATCCAGTCAAGAGTGCACCACGGCGGGCCACTATCAAGCCATGTTCATTTATCATTCCAAACATAATAAATAAATTTGGGATTATCAAGTTCATAAAACAAGACGTAAGGATATAAAATGGACGTAAAAATATACAATAGGGGTAAAGGTGTATACTGAAGGAACTCAAGTTACACAGGACGTTATAAGTACGAGTTAATAATGATCATTAAAATAATAAAATACAAGCCAGGAAAAGAGCCATGCGGCTCGAGCATAGGCGGCCAAGAATGATCTCATGCGGCCGAGGAGTGAGTAGCCCATGCGGCTGGAAGGGGCTCGGGTCTAAGGGAATGCATACGGCTTAGGGGAGTTCAGGATCGTACAGCGGAGTATCATGCGGCCAGAGGGAAGTAAGCTTCATGCGGCTGGCGGGATCAAGTTTCATACGGCCAGGGAAGGGTAGGGGCATGCGATCATGAGTTTAAAAGTTCATGCGGCTCGAGATTGCTGGAAATCCATACGGCCAGGAAGGACTGGGCCTCATGCGGCTGGCTAACAATCAGGTATATACGGCCGGGGTCAAGTGGAGTTCCATGCGGCTCGATGTGGTAGGCACATATACGACTGCAAGGGTAAGGGGGCGCATGCGGCTGAAGGGGCAAGAGCCTTATGCGGCTCTCAGAAAGTGGGTCCATATGCGGCTAAAAGAACAAGAGCCTCGTACGGCTAGCGGAGAAGGTTCCCATACGGCTGGCTGAGTTGAGTCTTATGCGGCTGCGAAGACTCGCCGCATGAAGGTTCATGCGGTCAAGTGCTGCCATACGGTTTAGGGGTTCATGCGGTCAGCTTAATCCATGCGGCTAGGGGGATCACTTACCGCATGAAATATTCATGCGGTCAAGTCAAGCACAGTTCATCTTCTCCAAAATTCTGAGAAGAAGAACACCATGAAAGCCAAGTTCTCAAGCTCCATAACTCCATCATCCGGAGCCCAAATCCAAACTTCCATAGGTCAAAATAGGATAGAACGAAATACTCTACAACATGGAACTATCAAAACATGGAAATAAAAATGCTACATAGATCAAAACCCAAGAAATTCAAAAATAACATAAACTTAGATCTACAAGAATCTAGCCATGGAAATTGAAAATGCTAAGTACTAAAAAGTATTAGAATGCTGCAAAGAAGAGGATGGAACAATAAAATTTGGATTCCTCCACGAAGCAAGATGCACTTGCCTAGACCTTCCTGGTAGGTGAGGAAGTTAATGGAGAAAGAAGAAAAGTAATGAGGAGAGAGAAGGAAGAAAGGGGTAATAAATGGGGATGGTGGTGGTAGGTAGGGGTTCACCTTGGTTCATGATGAACCAAGTAAACCAAGCCAAGCCGAACTAACCCAATCCTATCCAAATAAAACCAAGCTCCACTAATCAGAATTAATCCATGAACGATATGCTAAATATGAAAATAAACTACGACTAACTAATCAAGAAAAAGAGAAATACGGGTCAGAAATACGAACACGTATAAAATACATATCACAAATTTCGGGGCACTACACATAGTCTAATCCGAGTTTCTGTATCATCAACTTCGACTTGTAAAAGTTTTTTGGCAAGTCCTTTGCTCCTTTTGGCAGCAACTCTCTAATAAACTGAATTATTCGGTCGTAGCATTCCTGCGGTAAGTTAAAATCAGACTTGAGGTTCAACATCCCCATCACCACCGACAGGATAAAATAAGAATCACAACCCGGATATAACAGAGTATCGACATGGTTGAAAATATCATAGAACTCTTTTGCAGCAGGATTCGGATCCTCCGGACCAAAACATGGACCGGTACAAGCCGCATCAAATACCAACTCACGTGCCGAGTTTTGATGTCAATATTTGAAGTGATCTCCAAGAGTAGACTCTTCCACCTCCGTATTAAAGGAGGACTGATATTGCGGAACCAAAGGTTCTCCTTGAGCCGTCCACTCATTGTAGTTCAATACGAAACCCTTCTTGTAGAGGTGCTCTCTCACGAGATCTACCTTTTTGAATGGTATATTATGACAATTAATACAAGGGCACTTTATGAGCCTTTTGTCCATGAAATAAGGTTGGCTATTGGCGTATCTCAGAAATTCCTTGATGCCCTCCTTGAAATCATCCGTCAAACTAATCTTGCTCTTATGTCACTGATTGTACATCCACGAATGATCAACTAAGTATCGACTCATTGTTCAAATCAATTTTACACCATGTACCTTATATGGTACAAATACAAGTATCAAAAAACATAAATAATAAGAATATTCTAATTAAGAACCTAAATGTAATAACCAATGTTAACTATATCAATATTATAATCGGACGTATCGACTTTGTATTAGCCTATCCGGATTGGTATTAGCCTTATCGAATTGGTATCGGCCTATCCTATAGGTATCGGTCGTATCAGATTGGTATTGGCCTTATCGAATTGGTATCGGCCTATTCGATAGGTATTGGCCATATCCGATAGGTATCGGCCGTATCCGATAGGTATCGACCGTATCCGATAGGTATCGGCCATATCAGATTGGTATTGGCCTTATCGAATTGGTAACGTCCTATCTGATAGTACCATCCAATCCGATAGGTATCGGCCGTATCCGATAGGTATCGATCGTATCCGATTGGTATTGGCCTTATCGAATTGGTATCGGCCTATCCAATAGGTATCGGCCGTACCTGATAGGTATCAGCCGTATCAGGTTGGTATTGGCGCTATCGAATTGGTATCGGCCATATCCGATAGGTATCAGCCGTATCCGATAGGTATCGGCCGTATCGGATTGGTATTGGCCTTATCGAATTGGTATCGGCTTATTCGTTAGGTATCGGCCATATCCGCTAGGTATCGGCCGTATCGGATTGGTATTGGCCTTATCGAATTGGTATCGGCCTATCCGATAGGTATCGACCGTATCCGATAGGTATCAGTCGTATCCAATAGGTATAGGCCGTATCGGATTGGTATTGGCCTTATCGAATTTGTATCGTCCTATCCGATAGGTATCGGCCGTATCAGATCGGTATCGGGCATATCCGATAGGTATCGTGTCGTATCGGATTAGTATCGGTCGTATCAGATTAATATCGGCCTATCTGATTGGTATCGGTCGTATCATATCGGTATCGGCTGTATCCTTATATTATAGTATTGACAACCCTATAACACCAACCTAGAGTTAAATAATATTTTGAATAACATCCGAGAAGGAGGGAACCGGTATCAGACTCATTGTGAACCTTCGTTAGTATGCCAAATAAAACTTACAAATTAAATTTAATCAATCTTAGTTGTTTTGAATTATAATTTAGTACCAACTTAGTTAATTTATAAATGAAAAATAATAACAAATTACTATAGTTACAACTCAAGGTTATGAGTAATAATATATTCTGATCACTTCTAGGTCTAATTTTTTGCCTCTTTCTTTGGTGCTTTTATTTCACAACATAGGACAAGTAATTTTGTGACAAAATATTCTGAATAATATAAACAAAATATATATATATATATATATATATATATATATATATATATATATATATATATATATTCCATAGGGTTCTTAAACATGTGATAATTAAACAATTTTGAGAGTAATTAGATTTAAATTTAAATTTGAGGAGGTTTAGAAATCTCACAATTAGGACTAAGACGAGGAGGAGGGCAAGGTGGATGGGCGTCAGAGCTCAGAGGGATGCGGCGTCGGAGGGTTCTCCTCTTTGAAGTCGAGGAGGCTGCGGCGTCGGGGGGCTGCCGTTCGACAGAAGAGGCGCCGCTCGAGGGAGGCTGTAGAGGGGCAACAGAGAGGGAGCCAAAGAGGAGTAGAAAAGAGGAGGGGCAGAATGAGGGGGCCGTCGTTGGGGGTTGTCACGCGCGTGAGGGTGTCGGGGGAGGTGGAGTAGGGCCAAGGAGCGGAAGGAGCAGGGCCGCGTGCGTGGGGGTGGCCGAGGAGGAGGGGGTCGTCAGGGAAGGATGAGGGGGGCCGCCGTAGGGGGTTACCATGCCGTAGAGGGGGTCGGAAGAGGAAGAGGAGTAGGGGGTCGGGGGTTTTGGCGGGTTTGGGGGGAAATGATTTTGGACGAAATTTTGAGAATGAAAACGAAAGGTTTACTGAATCAATTTTATTCGTCGCCAACGATGGACCATTTTTGTCCCTAAGCTGCCGGTAATAACTTAGCGACGGATTAGTGACGGATGCCGCGACGTATATTAGAATTTTATTTTGCATAAATTATTGGTCGCTAGTCAGTCTCTATATAGCGACGGATACATTTTCGTCCCTAAGGTTCATCGCTATTTAATAGTATTTTGGTAGTGTCAGCTACTCTACCTGAAACTTGTCTGAAACATCGTCAACTACCCAATATGGCTTAAATATGATAAATACTACATTAAAACAGAACTAATATTAGATTATTACTCAAAAAATAAACTCATTAATGATCATCCACATATATCCTAATTTATAGCCTTTCTAGGTGAGTAGTTTACCCGAAAAGCTAGTATTTCGATCCCTATTTTTCTCGGACAGATCTAAGATGATAAAATCATTAAAAAAAATTACCTAAAAATCATAATTTATAGTAATAAACCTACATTAGATTCATTTTTGAAAAATACCAACAATAAAATAGAGTTCCTTCACAACGGTGCTAAAAAACAACGTTGCCGTAACCCGATTTCTCAACAATTCCATATGCAACTTCTAGGGACAAAAAAATATGATAAAAGGGATACAAATCTAATTTTTAAGACATTAATCTCAGATTTTCTACAGAATTTTCTCATAGGATTTGAGATTAAAAAAAGATAGAATCTTACCGAAATCCATTGCTAGAAGGCTTGCGGGTGCTCCTCCTTGCCAAAGATCACAACAATCTTGTCGTGCTTGCTTGCTAATCCCTACTTTATAGGTTTGAAGGTGTTAGCAATGGCTCTTAAAGGTTGGATGGTGAAGATGAAGCTTCTAGGGTTTGTTTGGTAGAGTTTGGATGGAAGAAAGATGAAAGGAGGAGTTTTTATGGAGGAGGAAGGGTTGTATGATGCAGGGGATGAAGATGATGGATTTTGAAGGAGGGATGCTGCCGAATATTGAGAGAGGGAGAGATTGGAGTGGTCAGCCAAGAGGGAGAGAAAGCGATTAAATAAAATTAGGGTTTGGATTTTGGTTAGAAGTAGGTTTATATATGGGCTTTATAGGTTGCACGCAAGTAGGATTTGGAATCCTATTCTATAGGGAGTCGACCAAGGGGGGTGGGTTGTGTGTCCAATTACTACCTCATGGTGACCCCACTTGGTTTGTTGGTGAGTTGGTTAACTGATTGGCTAAGGTTTTAAATAGGCATTTCCTAATATAGAATCAATTATATATATATATATATATATATATATATATATATATATATATATATATATATATATATATGTCCAACATGCCTACATAGGTCTGGGTTTGGCTTGGAAGAAGTTCGGGAAGGTTTGGTGCAACCAGGTCTCCTAAAAAGTCATAAAGGCTTATATAACAAATTAATTAATCAAAATATGACTTGGGCCACAATTTGAATTGTTAACATGCAAGATACTAAAATATGACTATGATATCCCTAACATGACTAGTATGCTAGTCAAAAGCACCCGACTACACTAGGCCCTTTCTATATATAGAATAAAAATTAATTAACAATAATTAAATATCCAAAATAATATATTTAACCCAATTAAATATTCTTTTAATTGAGGGGTTTACATCTACTATCTCCGTCGTGGCCGCACCGAGCTAGACCCCAATCCTCCAAAACCCTCTGTAGAAGCATGAAAAATCTTAGCATAATACAAGGCGCAGAGGCACAGGCGGTCAGGCACGCTAACAGCAAAGACAAAAGTCACAAACAGATGAAAAGCTCAGAAGTCCTTTTTTTATTAATCATGGCTACAAGAGTCTGCTACAGACACATCACGATTACATAAAAGATTGCACAAAGACATAATTACAAGGATTTGTTACAAAAGACTTTGTGTTTACATGTGCCGAATTGAAAACTCCTATGGATCTATGCCGAGGTTACTCTTCACAGTGTGATCGTCATGGACAGAGGCACTGTGGATAGAAGATGTGAATACTGTCTTCATCAAAGTCTCCACCACAGCTTCTCCCTCCAGACGTGCAGTACTTCTGGAAGCAGCTATTGGCTTGTCGAAAGCATAGGCCACAGCGCAACAAGAAGGCCCTTTTTCAAAAGGGCATCAGCTTCTGAGGCACTTTTGGCCTAACAAAAGCACGCCGCCGCTGTCACGATCTGCTACCCAAATTGTTGGGCCTGGCCGAGTCATGTCCAGCCTACGCTTGAGATAAAACGTAGTAAGCTATTCTACAGACAAATAAGATAAGACCAAAGTGTGCTAACAGTTCTATATGTAATAATGAGTCAGAATATATCAAACACAAAATCATCTCGTATATAAATATGTTCCAAGTATATGGCCAAAATATAAGGCTGGATACAGGTCCAGTCATAAAATACATAGTCTAACAACATGACTACTCTCAAAGTCCCGAGCATCTACACAAACTAGACGAGTTTCCCCGCAGGTGCATCCTCGTAAAGTAAAGCCTGATCCTCGGCAACAACTCCATAATAGGAATCGCATAGTAACTCCTCCTCGGTAAGTATACCTACAACGTTATCCTGTCAGAACGGGAGCAAGTACTGATTCTAACAAACTAAGTATACGTAACATGAAATGAACAGAAGTGTAATAAACTGGAATCATGGCATATCATGTTTTAATTTATTTTTAGAAATGGCAACATATGTTCGTTTAAAACTTAAAATCGTAGCATGTACGTGATTGGTCAATAGGTAAATAGGATGTACAGTGGTACATATCAGTTTTTTGGAATACACATACGTGCACTAACGGCATCGGTGTATATCCATACACAAACGCGGGATCAGACCTACGATAAAGTTACATATAGAATATTACCGTACGCGGTAAATACATACGGAGAAGGGAGAATGATCACATACTCTACTAACAGTTTTCTCTTAACCCATTTTATAACATATGGGTGATACGAGAACAGTATGAAGCATGGTGGATACTGAGAGCAGTATGAAGCATATGAAACATGGTGATATACGACTTGTATTTTAGATATTAACATAGTTTATACACAATTCATTATATGCTGTAAATAAAGTTTGTAGAGGTACTTGCCTCTAGCAAAGCAAGGTAGTGAAGGAAATGTTATAGATGTCTGGTGACTCGTCACTGTAAAAAATAATATATAAATTTTGTTTTATACTAACTTGAATACTAAGACACTAGTTGTGCGATACGACTTTCTGACTGGACACCTAGCGAAATGATGACTTTAGCATAGGAGACCAATGTGGGGTGACACAATACCTAAAATAACTTTCTAGGGCCTTTACACTAGTGTAGGGTGAGGTCCAATACTACAATAACTCAAATCAACACAAAATATTGTAAGTCGTAACTATTTATTAAATAAATCAGACTGTACACTGTATTCCAACAATTTTTGAGATAGACAAAAGACTCAATTACACATAAAATAAAGTACCATGATTATCCTTGTTAATTATAAAAATTTATACTAATTTTTCTAGAATTTATAAAGCCACATAGATATTTATTAAAAATCAGCAAACATATGTATCCTGAAACTGAGTCTGTTTTCCTATTTTTATAAAATACCAAAAGTACTAATTAAATGCTAGAAAATTATATTAAATTAACTAAAATAACATAGTATTTAAATACAATTATACCCATATTTTTATAGCATTTAAAATATATATATATATTCAAAAATAGCAAGTAACAATTTCTGAAAAATAATTTATTAATTATTTACTATTTTATCCACGTATACGAAATTGAACCGAAGTCCAGATACGGGACCCAAAGCCATGAATCAAGTCCAATATGACTTGTACAGACTTTGAATGTATTAGACACATTTGGGCCCAAAAACCCATGCTAGGTTTGGAACCAAATGGCCATAATTTATAAAATACAGTAATTCAAATATATATATATATATATATATATATATATATAAGTATTTTAATAATAATATATATTAAAGTGGTAAAATTTATAAGTCATAAAATTATATAATAAAATAACTTGTGAATTTCCACATAATGACATTTTGCACAAAATTGTATTTGAAATATACATACATATACAACAAATAACATTTATATATATACATAAATATATAGATTTTATATATATATATAATGAATATATATATATATATATATATATATAAACATATATATATATAAATACTAAATATAATATATATATAATATATATATAAATACATATACATATACATATACATATATATAAAAATACATATATACATATATATAATAAAACAAATAAAATTAAAACAAAAAAGAAATAAAATGGGGGCTCGAAATCGGCCCGCTGGGACAGGGGTGGGTCTGAGCGCCACTCGGCTGACCAGGGGGCCAACTCGAGCTTGCTGGTTGGGTTAGACTTTGAGTTAGTTTTATTATGAAATAGAATAACGGATTGGAAAATAACCCAAACCCGATATCCAAATCCATTAGCCCGTGGTTCTGTGTCTTCGTGTCCTGACAGTTAGGGACACGAAGACATACGAGTCTAGTGTCCAAAGTGTGCACGACACGCATGACACGAGTCTCGCGTATCCAAGAACTCTACTGGGTTCGTCGACACTGGGCGAGTCCACACACTTTACACGAGACACGATACACAGAGAGAGTGACACGTACGTGTCTGAGGGGTGTTGTCGATCAGGGGCTGCTGGCGGCGGCTGTAGGCGTTGGGGTCGCCGAAGAAAAATAGTGGTCAAGTCACCTCGACGAGATACGTCGATTGGCGGTGGTGGTTCGTCGAAAAGTGGCTCTGGGTGGCTGGAAACCTAGATCTAGGGTTCCGACTAGGGTGATCGGAGAAGACGAACTAGGGCGTGGCTAGGGCGGAGTTGTGGTTGTCAAAGTGCTGTCTCTAAGCTAGGGTTAGGTCGGGGGCTTTTATAGGGTGACAAAGGCGGTGGAATTAGGGTTTAGGGTTAGGGTTTAGGGTTAGGGTTTTGGTGTTAATCGCCGGAGATGATGACGGCCAAAGGCGGTGATCGAGGTGGCCATGTAACGTCCATATTTTAGAATACATATTTTTTATTAGGCCCATATGTATTTTGGACCTGTATTTTATTTTCTCGGATTTTGGCCTGTAATTGTATTTTGGCTCGACTTGCGGATTTTGGTTTTCTCGTAAATTGAGTTTTTGGACCTGGCGTGGTTTTATTCTTTATGGAGAGGATTTGGTTTGGTTTGCTTTGGACTACCCTTAGTTAAACTCCACCCTCAACACACCCTCCCTCATTAAAACCCCACCTAACTTTTCTCTCTCCTCATTACTCTTCTATTAATTTTCTACATCTTCTTCTTCCTTCCTCCGCACAACACCCAACCTCCATAGGCAAGTGCACCTTGCCACCAAATAGGAACCCTATTTTATTTGTCCATTAGTTAGATTAGGCCATGGTGAACCACATTAGAACTTGGCATTTTGTGATTTGGAGTTTCCATTTTTCTAGATCTAAGTTTTAACCATTTTCGGATTTTCTTAGTTTTGATCTATTAAACTTAGATTTTTGCTTGTTTTGAGGATTCCATGTGGTAGAGAATTCAATTTTACACAAGTTAGAACTTTGAAAATCTAAATTTCGTTTTGATTTGGCCAAGTTATGAGATTTGGAATTTTGGTGTTCTTGGGTTCTCTTCTCAGCCTGTTGGAGAAGAGGACCTCGGCCAGCGCTCTTTAGCGCTGGGCTGACCCGCGCTCGGTGCCTTTTGGCGAACCGCGCCCCTTCGCTGGCGCTCTTTAGCCCCAGCACAGCTCGACGCCAGCGCAGCTCACTTCCTAGCGCAGCTTGACCCTAGCGCAACCCGACCCCAGCACAGCTCACTTCCTAGCGCAGCTTGACGCTAGCGCAACCCGACCCCAGCGCAGCTCAACCACAGTGCAGCTCGACCCTAGTGCAACCCGACCCCATCGAAGCTCAACCACAACGCAGCTTGACCCTAGCGCAACCCGACCCCAGCGCAGCTCGACCCCAGCACAGCTTGACCCTAGCGCAACCCGACCCTAGCACAATCTGACCCTAGCGCAACCCGACCCCAGGAACCCCAGTGCAATCTACTTGTCCATGGTGGTTTGGTTTTATTTTCCTTGGGCTTGGCTTCTCTTTTGTGGATTGGAGTTCTGAGATTCTTGTTCCACACAACACACTGTCTTGACCCAACACGACCTGGCACGGTTTCGATGTTTTGCTTATGACTAGCACGATTTTCGTGATTTCTGTGATTATGATCCTAGTACTTCTGATCTTCTTAGTAGTGACCCGATGGGGTGCGCTCTTAACTGGTAACTATGATTCATAATTAATCTCTGTAACTGGATAACTTGATAGTGGCCCGTGGCGGTGCACACTTGACTTGTAACTTGACTTGATAATTGATGATGTTGCAATGGCGAACTTGACTTATATAACCAACTCTGACACCGTGGGTGTTCATTCTTGCTGCTTCGTGCAATCCACTTGTCTTGTCTTGTCTTGCATTAGGTCTAGGACGTGACTCCCTGGTTACCACGGTCAGGGATTCGCACTGAATATGGATTAGGCTAATTACTAGATCAAACTATAGTTCATGGAGAATTCCCAGTCACAGGCGATCTCGTTATCTGGGCACTTTAAATGGACTTGTAGCCTGCCGACGAGTAGGGCACATTTCAAGCACACTGTCATGTGTTGCACCCTCTAAGTCACCTAAGGGTATATTGTCTTCCGGGCAATGTACCCAACCATACTCTCAACCCGCAGAAGGATAACTGGATAGTCTGCAGGGCTTGGGACTGAAAATTTCTCAATTGCACCTTGTTAGTAATTAGGCATATGATAACCCTAGTTAGTTAAGTAGTAAGACATAGTATTTGCTTGGCCGCTTGTGAATAGATGGTGTCCAGCCCTGTCTAAGTCTCGCCTAGTCCCAGTACCTGGTTTCTCCTGAGCATGTTTGTTTTACTTATCTTTAACAATAAATAGGTAGAGACAAGGTGCTATTCAGACGAAGGGTACAATCCCGATCCTTGTTTGGTTAAGGGTTGTAACCTGGCTCCCGGAATGGTTCCACGTCCCTAGTCGTTTATTGTCCTGTTGTACTCTTTATTAATGTTACTTTTCGTCTATTTTCCTTATGATCTGATATGCTAGCTTTCGTTCTTATTTCGTGGCCTCTTTTGTGGCACTTGCTCTTTCTGGGGTTTGACCCAGCTGGTTTTGTGTGGCCAGATTTTGGAGCAGCTCCCGATGATCTATCGAACTTCCAGCCTAATGGTGACAACTAGACGGAACCCGGGCTACGAGTGGGTTTTCCTTTTCGATTCGCTCACTACATTGTAAAATTATTCTTTTGAGGCATTTTAGCCGACGAGTACCTGTTAGCTCGATGCATATTTACTTACTGTCTGTCTACGGGCTGTAACATGATTAACAAATCCTAGGGTTAATCATGTATGACTGAACTCTTGCTAGGCTTGACATTTTGTACGACTAGCTTCATGATCATCCAATATGTAATGTATGGGACGCCTTGCTATTATATATTTGGTGCTCTGACATCTTGTAACTATTATTGCTTGCTTGAGATTGAGACAATAGGCTTGTTCATGACCATAGGAGACTGTTGGCTTGTAGTTAAACCCTCATATATCTAGACAGCCGTGACCGTATAGCGAGGTAGATTCCATTTCAATATACGTAGCTGGCTATGTACGCCTCCGCCCTCCAGTATTCTGGTTCTGGGGCTTCATATGGTTTAAGTGGTGGCCCATGCAGGTCTTGTAAATCAAGATATGTGAGGGTTTACCGGATAGATGTCTCAATCAGTACTTGTCTTTAATCTCTGTTCATATCCTCTGAATCCCTGTATTCTTGTCCTGATCATGTGCTTGTATCGTTGATCTGTCCTGGTCCTTCCTTATTGTTCCCTATGTCGTCTTCTTCAGCGGCACTGTACCTGGCCTCGCTGATCAGCGAGGTGGAGCACTTCCCGTGGACCAGCAGCAACCCGAAGATCAAGCCCAACATTTTGGAGTAGCCTCCAGAGTTGTACCTACTGGAGGAGAGCCCCCAGTTCAGCCCGTTCGACATGTCGAGCCTGATGATGGCACCTTGGTAGGTCTTATCAGGACCTTGATAGCTTCCCAGGATCGTAGAGGAGACGCCTTGTACCAGGCAGTGGCAGATCCTTTGACCAGAGGCGTTCATCCAGGGAACAGCACGGCCAACAGCTTCAAGCGCTTGAACCCTCCATTCTTCGACGGCAGCGAAGATGCGATTGTCGCGGACGCTTGGCTTCAGGATACCGAGGTGGTTCTGGAAGCAGCTAGGACACCTGAGAATGAGAAGGTGGCAGTGGTACATCTACAATTGCTGGACTTAGCTCGCAGTTGGTGGACGGCGCAGGCCGTGGGATTAGCGGCACCGGTTACTTGGGCGGTGTTTAGAGAAAGATTCCAGATGAAGTATTTTGATGCTATAGCTCGGTACGACCTACTGATGAGATTTACCAACTTAAAGTAAGGAGGCAGGACGGTCGACGGTTATGCATCTGAGTTTTCTAGACTCAGCAGGTTTGCCCCCACCTTGGTGGCGACCGAGTTTGATAGGGCCCAGCGGTTCCAGCAGGGGCTGCATTTGGAGATCTTATTGGCAGTTGAGCAGTTCGAGCACCAGACATTCGATGCAGTATTGAGGGCAGCTAGAAGGCACGAGTACACCTCCCAGAGGATCGTGGATAGGACCGGAGGTAGGAAGCGGTCCCACAATCAGATGTACCAATCATCAGCTCCAGCCCCGGCAGCTAGGGGTTTGACTATTGGAACTCCGAGGCGGGCGGCCTCAGTGACGTCGGTTCAACATTCAACCCCGACGTACCCGCAGCAGCAGAAGCTGAAGCTGACTTCCGTGATGAGATGTTCTCATTGCGAAAAGCTAGGGCACGTGGTGGCAGATTGTCACAGGACACAGGGATTGTGCCTGGCTTGTGGAGCAGCAGATCAAAGATAGGAGTCTGTCCAAATAGGGGTAGTTCGTCCTCTTCCAACCTAACCAGTCCGTCGGTTAGGGGACCAGCACCTATGCAGCAGCAGTACCCGAGGCCATTGTTGCCTCAGGCCCAGGCATTTCAGCAGCAGAACCAGCAACAGTACACCCAGGCACAAGTGCAGAACAGGCAGAGAGGTTTCCAGCAAAGGGGGCCCGCAGCCAGAGGACAAGGTCTGGCAATGATGATGACTATGGAAGAAGAGGTTGCACCAGGTGAGGTAGTGGCAGGTACTATTCTCGTCAACTCCTCTCCAGCATCGGTATTATTTGATTCTGGTGCATCGCATTCATTCATGTCTGCACGATTCACAACACGGATAGGATTGGAGCCCGAGTCATTATCAGTGAGGCTCAATATACTTACTGGTAATGGTCTTGTGGGAGTAGATCGAGTGTTTTTCTCGTGTCGGATCATAGTTAGCGGTAGAGAGTTCCCCGCTAGATTTATAGAGTTCCCTATGGCAGACTATGATGTAGTCTTGGGCATGGATTGGTTGAAGAACCAGTATGCTAGGATAGACTGCCACATTGGCAGGGTTGTTTTAGTATTCCAGGCGAGCCAGAGTTTTTATTTTCCAGGGGCACAGTGGAATCATCTTCCCCAGTATTGCGGATGGCAGTAGCAGCGGTACAGTTACCCCGGATAGTTGAAGAGTTTCCAGATGTCTTCCCAGAGGAACTTCCAGGGATACCGCCAGAGAGGGAGATCGAGTTCACTATCGACTTGATCCCCGGGACAGCACCAGTATTAGAGCGAGTCTACAGGATGGCGCCTTCAGAGTTGGAGATTTTGTACAAGATGATTGAAGAACTCAGGACCAAGGGATTCATTCGTGCAAGTGGATCGCCTTGGGGAGCCCCGATGCTTCTTGTAAAGAAGAAGAATGGTACGTCCAGGCTATGTGTAGATTATCGTACCTTGAACTCGATGACAATCAAGAACAGATACCCTCTCCTGAGGATAGATGACTTGTTTGATCAACTCAAGGGGGCTTCAGTGTTTTCGAAGATAGACTTGCGATCAGGATACCACCAGATCAGGGTCAGAGAGCAGGACATTCCAAAGACAGCATTTAGATCAAGGTATGGGCATTGGGAGTTTCTTGTTATGCCATTCGGAGCAACCAATGCACCAGCCGTATTCATGGACCTCATGAATCGCATTTTTATGCCTTACTTGGATCAGTTCGTGATCGTGTTCCTAGATGACATCCTGGTCTACAGCAAGAGCGAAGCAGAGCACGAGCAGCATCTCAGAATCATCCTTCAGACGCTTAGAGAGCATCAGTTGTACGCCAAGTTCAGTAAATGCTATCGAAACATGGGCAGTACCTAGCTCAGTGGCAGAGGTTCGCAGCTTCCTTAGATTAGCCGGCTACTACCGGTGATTCGTTTCAAATTTTACAAGGATTTCGACGCCGATGACCCAGTTGACCTGCAAGGATGTACCGTTCGTATGGACAGTAGAGTGCCAGGAATCATTTGAGAAGTTTAAGCGAGGTTTGGTAACGGCTCCCATTCTCACACTTCCAGATGGGACCGGAGGATTCACAGTTTATTGCGATGCTTCAGGCAGAGGATTGGGGTGTGTCTTGATGCAGCATGGGAAGGTAATATCTTATGCATCACGTCAACTTCGTGATCATGAGAAGAATTATCCGACCCACAACTTGGAACTGGCGGCGGTAGTGTTTGCGCTTAAGCTTTGGCGGCACTACTTGTACGGAGATAGAGTGGAGATATTTACTGATCACAAGAGCCTGAAGTATGTTTTCATCCAGAAGGACCTTAACATGCGGCAGAGAAGATGGCTCGAGCTACTGGTGGACTATAATGTTGATTTGTAGTATCACCCAGGGAAGGCCAACGTTTTAGCAGATGCGTTGAGCAGGAGAGCCGGAGTTTACTTCCTAACGGCGCAACCAGAGTTATTGGCAGATCTTCAGAATATGGGAATTGAAGTGGTTCTTCCTACCAATGTGGCGTTGATGGCCAGTCTACAGGTTCAGTCCAGCATAGTTGAGAGGATCCGGAGAGCGCAGTCAGCAGATTCCAAGCTTCAGTGACTCAGAGCAGAGTATGAGGCAGGAAGAAGGCCAGAGTTGTGCATTCATGAAGATGGTACACTTCGACATGGCACTCGTCTTTGTGTACCCAGTAGAGATATCAGACAGGAGGTCATGGCAGAAGCTCATAGTTCACAGTATTCTATTCATCCCGGTGGCACGAAGATGTATAGAGACATTCGTCGGCATTTCTGGTAAAATGGTATGAAGAGGGAGATAGCCCGGTTTGTCTCTCGGTGTTTGGTTTGCCAGCAGGTTAAAACTGAACATCAGAGGCCTGCTGGACTTCTTCAGCCCTTGCCGATTCCAGAATAGAAGTGGGAGCATGTGACCATAGATTTTGTGACTGGATTGCCTAGATCCCCAGCTGGACGAGATGCTATTTGGGTTATAGTTGACAGGCTCACGAAAGTGGCTCACTTTCTCTCGTTCAGAGTTGGGCAGTCTACGGCGTAGTTGGCAGAAATGTATCTCAGGCGGATCGTCAGGCTTTACGGTGTGCCCGTTAGTATCACCTCGGACAGGGATTCAAGATTCACATCATACTTTTGGCGTAGCCTATAAGAGAGTTTGAGAACTCACCTTCAGTTTAGCTCAGCTTATCACTCGCAGACAGATGGCCAATCGGAACGCACAATCCAGACTCTTAAAGATATGTTGAGATCGTGTACCCTTGACTTCGGTGGTTCATGGGAGGATCACCTGCACCTGGTGGAATTCTCGTACAATAATAGTTTCCAGGCCAGTATTCAGATGGCCCCGTTCGAGGCACTGTATGGTAGAAAGTGTAAATCCCCGTTAGCCTGGGATGGTGTTGGAGAGAGGCAGATGCTTGGTCCAAAAATAATTGTCCAGACAGTTGAAATGGTCAGAAGAGTCAGAGATCGCCTTCGAGTGGCCCAAGATCGCCAGCGACATTGGGTCGATGCTCATCAACGTCCCTTAGAGTTTGCTATCGGCGACCATGTATTCCTTAGGATCTCGCCTAACCGCGGTGTCATTCGCTTTGGCGTACGGAGAAAGCTTAGTCCTAGGTATATAGGGTCGTTCGATATCCTGGAGCGAGTAGGAGATGTATCCTATCGTCTCGCTCTTTCGTCGTTGCTAAGTGAGGTGAATGATGTATTCCATGTGTCCCAATTACGACGGTACATCCCGGATCCGAGCCATATCCTGGACCATTCGGAATTGGTTGTTGGTACCAACCTTTCGTATGAGAAGAGGCCCGTGTCTATATTGGATCAGAGAGAAAAGATACTCAAGAACAAGACTATTAGCTTAGTCCGTATTGCTTGGGGTCATCACCCTCTAGGTGAGTCAACGTGGGAGCGTGAGGACGACATCCGATCGTGATATCCTGACTTGTTTGACTCGTAAGGTATAATGTCTTCCTTATGCCTTATGCTTTCCATCCCTTGCTTGCATGTATGATTGTTTAATTGTTTTCTTAGTGTAGCTTATTTGTGGATAGTATAGCTGGCTCTTACATCTCTAAGCATCTTGATTTAAATTTCGAGGACGGAATTCTTTTAAGGTGGGTAGAGTTGTAACATCCGTATTTCAGAATACGTATTTTTGATTAGGCCCATATGTATTTCGGACCTGTATTTTATTTTCTCGAATTTTGGCCTGTAATTGTATTTTGGCTCGACTTGCAAATTTTGGTTTTCTCATAAATTGAGTTTTTGGACCTGGCGTAGTTTTATTCTTTATGGAGAGGATTTGGTTTGCTTTGCTTTGGACTACCCTTAGTTAAACTCCACCCTCAACACAACACACCCTCCCTCATTAAAATCCTACCTAACTTTTCTCTCTCCTCATTACTCTTCCATTAATTTTCTCCATCTTCTTCTTCTTTCCTCCACACAACACCCAACCTCCATAGGCAAGTGCACCATGCCACCAAATAGGAAACATATTTTATTTGTCCATTAGTTAGATTAGGCCATGGTGAACCACATTAGAACTTGGCATTTTATGATTTGGAGTTTCCATTTTTCTAGATCTAAATTTTAACCATTTTTAGATTTTCTTGGTTTTGATCTATTAAACTTAGATTTGTGCTTGTTTTGAGGTTTCCATGCGGTAGAGGATTCAATTTTACACAAGTTAGAACTTTGAAAATCTAAATTTCGTTTTGACTTGGCCAAGTTATGAGATTTGGAATTTTGGTGTTCTTGGGTTCTCTTCTTAGCCTGTTGGAGAAGAAGACCTCGGCCAGCACTCTTTAGTGCTGGGCTGACCCTCGCTCGGCGCCCTTTGGCGAACCACGTCCCTTCGCTGGCGCTCTTTAGGCCCATCACAGCTCGACTCCAGCGCAGCTCACTTCCTAGCGCAGCTTGACGCTAGCGCAACCCGACCCCAGCGCAGCTCACTTCCTAGCGCAGCTTGACGCTAGCGCAACCCGACCCCAGCGCAGCTTGACCCTAGTGCAACCCGACCCCAGCGCAGCTCAACCACAGCGCAGCTTGACCCTAGCGCAATCCGACCCCAGCACAGCTCGACCCCAGCGCAGCTTGACCCTAGCGCAACCCGACCCCAACGCAGCTCGACCCCAGCGCAGCTTGACCCTAGCGCAACCCGACCCTAGTGCAACCCGACCCTAGCATAATCTGACCCTAGCGCAACCCGACCCCAGGAACCCCAGCGCAATCTAGTTGCCCATGGTGGTTTGGTTTTATTTTCCTTGGGCTTGGCTTCTCTTTTGTGGATTGGAGTTCTGAGATTCTTGTTCCACACAACACGACTGTCTTGACCCAACACGACCTGGCACGGTTTCGGTATTTTTCTTATGACTAGTACGGTTTTCATGATTTCTGTGATTATGATCCTAGTACTTCTGATCTTCTTAGTAGTGACCCGATGCGGTGCGCTCTTAACTGGTAACTGTGATTCATAATTAATCTCTGTAACTGGATAACTTGATAGTGGCCCGTGGCGGCGCACTCCTGACTTGTAACTTGACTTGATAATTGATGTTGTTGCGATAGCGAACTTGACTCATATAACCAACTCTGACACCGTGGGTGTTCATTCTTGCTGCTTCGTGCAATCCACTTGTCTTGTCTTGTCTTGCATCATGTCTAGGACATGACTCCCTGGTTACCACGGTCAGGGATTCGTACTGAATATGGATTAGGCTAATTACTAGATCAAACTATAGTTCATGGAGAATTCCTAGTCATAGGCGATCTCGTTATCTGGACGCTTTAAATGGACCTGAGGCCTGCCGACGAGTAGGGCACATTTCAAGCACACTGTCATGTGTTGTACCCTCTAAGTCACCTAAGGGTACATTGTCTTCCGGGCAATGTACCCAACCATACTCTCAACCCGCAGAAGGATAACTGGATAGTCTGCAGGGCTTGGGACTGGAAATTTCTCAATTGCACCTTGTTAGTAATTAGGCATATGATAACCCTAGTTAGTTAAGTAGTAAGCCGTAGTATTTGCTTGGCTGCTTGTGAATGGATGGTGTCCAGCCCTGTCTAAGTCTTGCCTAGTCCCAGTACCTGGTTTCTCCCGAGCATGTTTGTTTTACTTATCTTTAACAATAAATGGGTAGAGACAAGGTACAATTCAAGCGAAAGGTATAATCCTGGTCCTTGTTTGGTTAAGGGTTGTAACCTGGCTCCCAGAATGGTTTCACGTCCCTAGTCGTTTATTGTCCTGTTGTACTCTTTATTAATGGTACTTTTCGTCTATTTTCCTTATGATCTGATATGCTGGCTTTCGTTTTTATTTCGTGGCCTCCTTTGTGGCACTTGCTCTTTCTGGGGTTTGACCCAGCTGGTTTTGTGTGGCCAGATTTCGGAGCAGCTCCCGAAGATCTACCGAACTTCCAGCCTAATGGTGACAACTAGACAGAACCCAAGCTACGAGTGGGTTTTCTTTTTTGATTCGCTCACTATATTGTAAAATTATTCTTTTGAGGCATTTTAGCCGACGAGCACCTGTTAGCTCGATGCATATTTACTTACTGTCTGCCTACGGGCTGTAACATGATTAACAAATCCTAGGGTTGATCATGTATGACAGAACTCTTGCTAGTCTTGACATTTTGTACGACTAGCTTCATGATCATCCAATATGTAATGTATGGGACGCCTTGCTATTATATATTTGGTGCTCTGACATCTTGTAACTATTATTGCTTGCTTGAGATTGAGACAATAGGCTTGTTCATGACCATAGGAGACTGTTGGCTTGTAGTTAAACCCTCATATATCTAGACAGCCGTGACCGTATAGCAAGGTAAATTCCATTTCAATATACGTAGCTGGCTATGTACGCCCCGGCTCTCCAGTATTCTGGTTCTGGGGCGTCACAAGCCATTTTGCAGACCCCCCCCCCCCCACAGATTCGACAATTACAAATAAGCCCACCGCCTCAGTTATGAAAAATCTAATTTGCATAATACCCCACCCACCCACCCCCCCTCCCCCCCGATATGCTCTGTGCAAATATAATTTGCACAGACAATACAAATATTGCATAATGGCTTAAAAATAATTAAAATAATTATAAAAAGCTTTTAAAACATTTTAATAAATTACAAATTGATATTTTTAGCTTTAAAAATATTTAATAATTATTTAAAAATTCTAGAAAATTTTTAATAATTATAATAATTCATTTTAAGGATATACATACTATTTAAAATTATAAAAATAATATTTCAAAATCTAGGGGATTGCAAATCTTTCCTCCTTAAAAAATTTTATCCTCAAAATTCACAAGGATAGAAGACTCTACAAACATTCAATATAGCAAGCAATGCAAACAATGACTAAGGCTACTATTAAGACTAACCTCTAAGGTATCAAGCGGGAACGGGTGGTTCCCTCGCGGCTGTTGGGTCGAACAAGTAAGGATGTCTCTCCCTCATGTCCGACTCTCTCTCCCAAGTAGATTCCTCCGGAGAGTGACGGCTCCAAGCTACTCGTACTAAGGGTATAACTTTGTTCCTCAGCCTCTTCTCCCTCCTGTCCAATATCTCCACTGGTTGCTCAGTAACTGCAAGACTCGATCCGATCTCCAACTCTGAATGATTTAGCACATGGTTGGGGTCTGGAACGTATCTCCTCAGCTGAGACACATAAAAGACATCGTGAACTCCTGCTAGGTTGGGTGGAAGGGCAACCCTGTAAGCTACCTCTCCGATCCTGCCAAGTATCTCGAACGGCCCAATGTATCTGGGGCTCAACTTGCCACCTCGTCCAAACCGGATCGTCTCTCTAGTAGGTGATATCTTCACCAACACCATATCTCCGTCGGCGAACTCCATCGGTCTGCGACTAGTATCGGCCCAGTATTTTTGCCTGTCCTGAGCGACTCTGAGCTTATCTCTGATCATCCTGACCTTCTCTGCTGCATCCGTGATCATCTCTGACCCAAGCATAACTCTGTCCCCAACATTATCCCAAAAGAGCGGTGTACGGCATCGTCGTCCATATAGTGCCTCGAAAGGAGACATACCGATGCTGGCTTGGTAGCTGTTGTTGTATGAAAACTCTACCAAGTACAGATGGCTCTCCCATGATCCGCCAAAGTCCAGCACACAAGTCCTCAGCATGTCCTCTAGCTTCTGTATCGTCCTCTCGGACTCTCCATCTGTCTGTGGGTAGTACATTGTACTGAACTTGAGTCGACTGCCCAACTCCTCCTACAAGCTCCTCCAGTAGTGGGACGTGAATCTGCTGCCCCGGTCCAATACGATGCTCACTGGAACTCTGTGCAAGCGAACTATCTGCTGCATGTATAGCTCTGCCAACTTCTCGGCGGAGAGTCCCACCTTGAAGGGTATGAAGTGCGCACACTTCGTCATCCTGTCAACGATGACCCAAACAGCATCCTTTTTTCCTTGGGAACGAGGAAGCCCTGAAACGAAGTCCATCGTAATGTGTTCCTACTTCCACTCGTGAATGGATAACGGCTGCAATAGACCAGTTGGCCTCTGACGCTCCGCCTGGACCTGCTGGCAAACTAGGTATCTCGAAATGAATTGTGATACATCCCTCTTCATTCTGTGCCACTAAAGATGTTCTCGTAAGTGACGGTACATCTTGTTGGCACCAGGGTGAATAGAATATCACAATCGATGCACCTCCTGCAAGACTGCCTCTATCAGCTCTCCCTTCGGCACGTACAACCGGATGTCATGCCTCAAGGATCCATCCTCTGCTACGGTGAAGTCATCCAGCAATCCAGCTAAAGCCTGGGCTCAAAGTCTGTGGAAGCTCTCATCTGTAGACTGTGCCTCCTTGATCTGCTCCATCAAACCTGACTGAATGTCTAGCGCCATCATCTGTATCACGGATCCTGGCCGAACTATCTCTATACCGAGCTTCTCCAGATCTTCCCGCAAATGTCGATCTATCATCAGATACCATGCCATCGGATGCCTGCTCAGCGCATCCGCCACCATATTTGCCGTCTCGGGATGATACTGTAAATCGATGTCGAAGTCCTTCATCAACTCCAACCATCATCATTGCCTCATATTCAGCTCCTTCTGTGTGAACACATACTTCAAGCTCTTGTGGTCAGTAAAGATTTCCACTCGCTCTCTGTATAATTAGTGTTTCCACAACTTGAGTGCAAAGATCACCGCAGATAACTCTAGGTCGTGGGTAGGATAGTTTCACTCATGAGTCCGTAATTGCCTAGATACATAAGCAATCACTTTTCCATGCTGCTTTAGGACACATCCTAGCCCCTTTTCCGAAGCATCGCTGTAAATGGTGTCACGATCCGCATCCGCTTTTCGAGATGCGAGTACGTAGCCAAGTCCAGCCTACGCCGCAGCATCGACGGTAGTACACTGTCTGGACTCAATATAAATCTCAAATACAACAAATATCTCTATTTTGCTCATTCACAATAATTATTTAATTTACAAATCCAATAATTTATACAAATTGCTTTTCGATACAAATCCGCTAAATGTGACTATTCTAACTAGAATCTATGGTTGGCCTCCAAGATACCTCTAACTCCACCCGAAGGAACCCAAAGCAAGAGAGAAGTCATCGAGAATAGTCATCAAGAATCTGTCAACTGAAAAATGGTTATCCAGTCAGGACTGGAGCAAGATCACCATAACACTACATTACACAATATATTATACAAGCATGAAGGAATGATAAAGGGAATTTAACTGAAGATAAGTATAGGCATGACATTGTATGATAAGAAAGTACCTTTGAGACATGATAATAATATAAAGGTAGACTTGACATACCACTTAGACATGATGACAATAAGAAGGTAGACTTGACGAAAGAAGAACAATAGACAACAGAGCAACAATAACTAAGTCACGTGTACTGTGTGTTTTAGAATACCAACTTTCAGCATGTAGACGGCTTGGGATATCCGTCGGTCAAATGTGTGGTGCATGACTGATATTATGCAATCAATGTATAGGGAGTCTGTATTCAATTCGTTGACCACATGCTTACTTGTTGTATTCTTCCGCCCGACTCACTCACAATACATGTCCACTACGATAAACATTAGAAATACGATAAACTGTAATCAATAGGAAACAATGAGTAAGGCATGAACATGTATGTATATCCAACCGATTCTAACTCTCGTGTACAATAGTAATCATGAACAGTGACAATCATGAACCATAAGGGAGTAATAGTGAAAAGACGACACGAAGATACATGTAGTATAAAATAAAGAAAACATAGGTCATAGTGATACTTGCCTTGGTTTGATTTGAAACTAACTGCCACGATATTGTCATGTCAACAAAGAAATAGTCTCAGAAGTTAAAGCTACACAAGATGATTTTAGATGATGAGACGGGCCTCTAAAATAAAAATAAAAATAAAAATAAAATATTTTGGAAAATTGTTGAGAAAAATATATGATGTGTACTTTTTCATCAGCGTTCCGAAATTTCAAACGGATCGTGATTCCGATTCCTGGTTCTCCTGGAATCTCGAAAACACCGAAACGTATCAAATTTTCGACAACTGACACTCCACAAATTTTCCAGAAATTTAGGTTACAATTATTTAAAAATAAATTTTATATTCATAAAATATACCTCGAGATGGTTTCAACAAAAAAACTGGAGGTCAAACGGAGTCCGGAGTTGGAAGTTATGACCCTTTGAAGTTGGTAAAACATTTGAAAAAGAAGGCTGAATTTATGACGAATTTGGGGTAATTATGACGAAAAAAGGGAGAAATTTTGGAATAGAAGGTATGAGAGATGATTTTACTTTATAGGTTCAATATAAATAGATAATGGAAAGCAATTAGTGAATTAGGATATGATTAGAACTCGATCAATAAAGATATGATTAGGATTACCAACTAATTTGGATAGGAATATGATTAGTTCAAATAAGAAATAATCTATCTAATACTAGATATGATTCAAATAGGATTAGAATTTCTAATGGACAAGTCTCTCCATAAATTTAAATCGAATAAATTATTTAAATCCAAATCATATGAATTCAAATCCAAATCTAAATCCAAATCAAATTCAACATAATAACTTTAAGATAAATATAATGTTTATCAAAGCAATTTAAATCATATAATAGATAAATCGTTAAATCAAATAATATTTCAAATCTAGATTAGATAATTCTTAATGCCATAATTAGTCACCATAAGTATTTTAAATAATGTTTGATGTTATCAAATAAGGTAAAATATATTTTATAAATCTAAATCTTATTCAAAATAAGTTACTAAATCTTTTTATTGCTCCAAAAATAATCATGATTTTCAAACTATTTTCGAAACCGATATTTTTTTTGAAAATCCAAACATAATAATAAATAACTTTATAATTTCAATAATAAAATTTTAAGAACAAATATTTATCAAAACTAAATAGTACTTTCAAATCGTTAATTACAAACTACATTTTGAAATGCAGAAAAAAAAATAATAAATATCTTTTACAAAGTTTCAAAAATAAATACTTTCAAACACAATAAAATAAATTTTAAAAAAAATTGAGAAACAGGGGTTACAAATCTACCCACCTTAGAAAAATTTTGTCCTCGAAATTTAAGGATGACAGAAAAAAAAAAGGCTTGGTTGGTCAGGTGAAAAGATAGAAAATCTTAAAAAGGAATAATGATCAATGAGATAAAATTAATATTTTTTTCTTAAAAAATAAGATTGATCAAGAAGGATAGAAGAATGTAGTCAATGGATATAGTTCGGAGGAGTATTACTTACATGACATCTATGTTATCACTCATCAATCTTATAAATTCGTATCCTCAAGAATATTTTAAAAAAAATCCTCAAATTCAATCTTTTTTTTTAAATCACTAACTCAATTTAATACCGTGATGTAGCAATCATGAATATCATCTTATCAAATTCACAATCCTTAATCCAACTTGACAAATATCTTCAAAATCTAACTTCACAAAACTTTAAATTTCTCAATTTTATTTTAAATTCAACATTTTCATAATCTCCTCAAAAATTTAAATTCCATACATTTTCAAATCATACCTCAATTTTATTGATCAAATCAAAATTATTTCCTTTAAAAATTAAATATTCGACCTTATCAATAATTCATCGATCATATAGAAATTTAAACCTTAGAATACCAAAAACTAAAAATTTTATCTTCAACAGTAACCAAAATATTCAATTTATCAATCGAAAATTCTATCTATCTTTGATTAGAGTCATTTATCAAACCACAATTTCAACTTCATCAAATAGGGCATCTCAAAATTCAACGAATATCACCACCTTAATCATGTAACCTATGTAACAACCTTAACTACCCATACAATCAATTCAAAATAATTCTATGGGTTACCTACAGTGTACCTAGTCCTAGGCCTAGTCATTTTTAAAAATCAAATCAACATAATTGTGAATGAGCATCCTAATCGCAGGCTTGCAGTAGTACGACTAATATAGGTACTACCACAAGTTCGCACAATTTTTGCGAAAAGGACCTGCATGGGCTACCATAAAAACTTGTCACGACCCGCACCCGCTTTTCGAGATGCGAGTACGTGGCCAAGTCCAGCCTACGCCGCAGCATCGGTGGTAGTACGCTGTCTGGACTCAATATAAATCTCAAATACAACAAATATCTCTATTTTGCTCATTCACAATAATTATTTAATTTACAAATCCAATAATTTATACAAATTGCTTTTCGATACAAATCCGCTACATGTAACTATTCTAACTAGAATCTATGGTTGGCCTCCAAGATACCTCTAACTCCACCCGAAGGAACCCAAAGCAAGAGAGAAGTCATCGAGAATAGTTATCAAGAATCTGTCAACTGAAAAATGGTTATCCAGTCAGGATTGGAGCAAGATCACCATAACACTACATTACATAATATATTATACAAGCATGAAGGAATGATAAAGGGAATTTAACTGAAGATAAGTATAGGCATGACATTGTATGATAAGAAAGTACCTTTGAGACATGATAATAATATAAAGGTAGACTTGACATACCACTAAGACATGATGACAATAAGAAGGTAGACTTGACGAAAGAAGAACAATAGACAACAGAGCAACAATAATTAAGTCACGTGTACTGTGTGTTTTAGAATACCAACTT
Organism: Iris pallida; assembly: GCA_029216955.1. Taxonomy (NCBI): domain Eukaryota; kingdom Viridiplantae; phylum Streptophyta; class Magnoliopsida; order Asparagales; family Iridaceae; genus Iris; species Iris pallida. The sequence goes on along the minus strand of JANAVB010011200.1, from coordinate 847,009 downwards.
TCAGCATGTAGACGGCTTGGGATATCCGTCAGTCATACGTGTGGTGCATGACTGATATTATGCAATCAATGTATAGGGAGTCTGTATTCAATTCGTTGACCACATGCTTACTTGTTGTATTCTTCCGCCCGACTCACTCACAATACATGTCCACTACGATAAACATTAGAAATACGATAAACTGTAATCAATATGAAACAATGAGTAAGACATGAACATGTATGTATATCCAACCGATTCTAACTCTCGTGCACAATAGTAATCATGAACAGTGACAATCATGAACCATAAGGGAGTAATAGTGAAAAGACGACACGAAGATACATGCAGTATAAAATAAAGAAAACATAGGTCATAGTGATACTTGCCTTGGTTTGATTTGAAGCTGACTGCCACGATATTGTCATGTCAACACAGAAATAGTCTCAGAAGTTAAAGCTACGCAAGATGATTTTAGATGATGAGACAGGCCTCTAAAATAAAAATAAAAATAAAATATTTTGAAAAATAGTTGAGAAAAATATATGATGTGTACTTTTTCATCAGCGTTCCAAAATTTCAAACGGATCGTGATTTCGATTTCTGGTTCTCCCGAAATCTCGAAAACACCGAAACGTGTCAAATTTCGGACAACTGTCACTCCACAAATTTTCCAGAAATTTAGGTTACAATTATTTGAAAATAAATTTTATATTCATAAAATATACCTCGAGATGGTTTCAACAAAAAAAACTGGAGGTCAAACGGAGTCCGGAGTTGGAAGTTATGACCCTTTGAAGTTGGTAAAACATTTGAAAAAGAAGGCTGAATTTATGACGAATTTGGGGTAATTATGACAAAAAAAGGGAGAAATTTTGGAAAAGAAGGTATGAAAGATGATTTTACTTTATAGGTTCAATATAAATAGATAATGGAAAGCAATTAGTGAATTAGGATATGATTAGAACTCGATCAATAAAGATATGATTAGGATTACCAACTAATTTGGATAGGAATATGATTAGTTCAAATAAGAAATAATCTATCTAATACTAGATATGATTCAAATAGGATTAGAATTTCTAATGGACAAGTCTCTCCATAAATTTAAATCGAATAAATTATTTAAATCCAAATCATATGAATTCAAATCCAAATCTAAATCCAAATCAAATTCAACATAATAACTTTAAGATAAATTTAATGTTTATCAAAGCAATTTAAATCATATAATAGATAAATCGTTAAATCAAATAATATTTCAAATCTAGATTAGATAATTCTTAATGCCATAATTAGTCACCATAAGTATTTTAAATAATGTTTGATGTTATCAAATAAGGTAAAATATATTTTATAAATCTAAATCTTATTCAAAATAAGTTACTAAATCTTTTTATTGCTCCAAAAATAATCATGATTTTTAAACTATTTTCGAAACCGATATTTTTTTTGAAAATCCAAACATAATAATAAATAACTTAATAATTTCAATAATAAAATTTCAAGAACAAATATTTATCAAAACTAAATAGTACTTTCAAATCGTTAATTACAAACTACATTTTGAAATGCATAAAAAAATAATAAATATCTTTTACAAAGTTTCAAAATAAATACATTCAAACACAATAAAATAAATTTACAAAAAAAATTGAGAAACAGGGGTTACAAATGGTGAAACCACCAGACCCTGAAGGTAATGTCAGAACTGGAGCGGTCATCAGCCTCCTCTTCAGCTCCTCAAATGCTGCCTGGCGGTCCTCTGACCAGATGTACTCTGCGTCCTTCCGTGTCAGTTTCGTCATGGGTTCAGCTATCCTAGCAAAGTTCTGGACGAACTTCCTATAATAGCCTGCTAATCCCAAGAAGCTCTTGATCTCTGAAATTGACGTCGGAGCCTTCCATGTCTCAACGGCAGCAATCTTCCTGGGATCCACTGAGATCCCCTCTCCAGTAACTATATGACCGAGAAACTCCACTCGGTCCAAAAAGAACTCGTACGTCGACAATTTGGCATACAACCTATCATGCCTCAGAATCCCCAAAACTGTCCGCAAGTGCTCTGCGTGCTCCTCCGGCGTCTTTGAGTATATCAGGATGTCGTCGATAAATACTACGACGAACTTATCCAGATACTGGTAAAATGTCTTATTCATCAAGTTCATAAAGACAGCTGGCGTATTTGTGAGACCAAATGGCATCACCAAAAACTCATACTGCCCATACTTCATGTTGAACGCCGTCTTCTGGATGTCTGCTGCCCTGACTTTCACCTGGTGGTAACCGGATCTCAAATATATCCTGGAAAATACCTTCGCCCCACTCAACTGGTCGAACAAGTCATCTATCCTGGGCAAAAGATATTTGTTCTTAATGGTGATGGTATACAATGCCCGGTAGTCAATACACAACCGAACTGTACCATCCATCTTTGGTACAAAGAGTACTGACGCTCCCCATGGAGAAGCATTAGATCGAATGAAACCCTTTTTCACCAGGTCATCAATCTTCTCCTTTATCTCTACGGCCTCCTTGGGGTTCACTCTATAGCAAGCCCGGGATACTGGTGATGAACCCGGTACTAAATCTATAGTGAACTTCATATATCTGTCAGGCGAAAGTCCTGGAAGATCCTCTGGGAATACATCTATAAAGTCCCTAATGATAGGGTATGGCGGTGCTAACTCCCCAACTGTCGCACAACAGTTCGGCTCTAGGCTGATCTCCGGCCCTGTCCTCCTCACACTGAATAGTGTCGTGCCTGGGGGGGCTGAACATAATGCTACCCTCATGACAGTCTATAGCTGCGTAAGCATAGTTAAGCCAGTCCATCCCCAATATGATATCGTACCCGGAGAGTAGCATCACAAAGAATCATCCCCCAAACTCTCTTCCAGCTATAGTAATAGAGCATCTATAGATAGCTCTAATGGGTATTGGTCCGCCTCCCGTCATTACTCTATTCATCTCCTCGGTAGGTGTAGCTACTAAGTGGTGTTTATGCAGAAACTCTAATAACAAAAAGCTATATGACGTACCAGAATCAAACAAGCATAGAGCTAGAAAATATGCAAATAAATATGACATATGATGACGTCAGCCAAATAATCTGGTTCTGAAACCTGCTCCGGTTTTGCCTCAAGAGCCAGACTATAAGCCTTCCCCTGGGGTCTCTTCTTCTGCTTCAGATGTTGTCCAAACCTCTGTTGCTGAGTCGAAAGCGGCGGTCCTCTAGATGGGGGTCCGGCACCTGGTACCCTGGCTACTGGGAAGTCCCGAAGCTGATGGGTGGTAGACCCACAAGCCAGCCCCAACCTCTTCTTACAGACGAAAGCGTCATGGCATGGCCTTTTACAGAATGAACACACCCCTCCCTTCTGCTGCCAGGGTTCCGAGGCTCTAACTGGCGGGTTGGCTGATGTGGTGTGGGAGGACGGTAAGTCTGCTGGTGCAGCGCTAGTACTCTTGACTGGAAAGCCTGACGCTTGGAGGGTCCCTCGAGGTGTACAGAAGCCGGCCTCTTGTAAGACAGAAGACGCTCCTCTATGCTCCGGGCCAACTCTAGGCTCTGATAGTAGTCACTCGTTCCGTTTGCCACTATAAGAATGCCAATGTTTGGAACTAGACCATGGCAAAACCTACGCGTCATCTCCTCTGGGTCTGCAACTAGACTAGGAGCGAAACGGCTCAATCGACTAAACTCTGTTGTATACTCGTCAACAGAACGGTTTTCCTGCTGGATGTTCTGGAATCGTAGCCCCATGGCTACCATAACGGTGGTCGAGAAGAATTTTTTCTTGAACTGGATCTTAAACTGATCCCAAGTGGCCTTCCCTATCGCGAATAGCGGCTCATTCCTGAACCAAACTCCTGCCAAGTCTGTCAGCAGAAATTCTGCTGCCTCGACCTGGAGGTTACCCGGTAACCTAACTCCAAGGAGCTTTCTCTCTACCGAGTCTAGCCAATCATCTGCTACTATGATGCCCTCGATCCCCAAGAACTCCTTGGGATTCAAACCCATGAAGTCCTTGAAGTTCCCCGCTCTCTGCCGTGGCTCTACTGGTGATGGGACCATGGTACACTCCTCAGAACGCTCCATGCTCTGGCGGAGTAGGGTGGTCTGCCCCTGATGGGTCGTTAGGAACCCCTGGATCAGAGTGAGCATTTGGTTCCCGTCGAGAGTGACGGAAGCCTGGGCAGGTATAGTAATAGGTGGTGGTGGGAGTATCGGTTGCTGCTGGGACTGTGATGTGGAAGGTGGTGGTGGCATCTGGGTTGGTAGATTTATGGAGTGGAGGAGTATAGTAGGTGGAAGTGGAGGTGCATCGGTCAACTGATCAACCGACTGGGTAGAAAGTGTGCCATTTTTCAGGTGTAGCATACTGGGATGAGCGGGTGAGCACCATCTAATAAATAAAAGAACTTATAAGGTCTCTTTTAAGTAAACAATCATAAACAACCATAAAATCTAATTTGTAATAACGAGCATATGATGTGATGCGTTTCCTATGTTGCAATCCTAATAATCCTCTAGGTGTTCTAAGCGTCGTTCCTAGTATTGTCTAGTTACCTTAAGTTCCTAATTGCAAGCATGCTTGGTACAATAACATAACCAAACAATTTAGTCAGGACCTGCGTGGGCCACCACTAAAAACATGTCACGATCCGCTACCCAAATTGTTGGGCCGGGCCGAGTCATGTCCAGCCTACGCTTGAGATAAAGCGTAGTAACTGTTCTACAGACAAATAAGATAAGACGAAAGTGTGCTAACAGTTCTATATATAATAATGAGTCAGAATATATCCAAACAAAAAATCATCTCGTATATAAATATCTTCCAAGTACATGGCCAAAATATAAAGCTGGATACAGGTCCAGTCACAAAATACATAGTCTAACAACATGACTACTCTCAAAGTCCCGAGCATTTACACAAACTAGACGAGTTTTTCCGCAGGCGCATCCTCGTAAAGTAAAGCCTGATCCTCGGCAGCAACTCCATAATAGGAATCGCTTTGTAACTCCTCCTCGATAAGTATACCTATAACGTTATCCTGTCAGGACGGGAGCAAGTACTGATTCTAATAAACTAAGTATACGAAACATGAAATAAATAGAAGTGTAATAAACTGAAATCATGGCATATCATGTTTTAATTGGTTATTAGAAATGGCAACATATGTTCGTTTAAAATTTAAAACCGTAGCATTTACGTGATCGATCAATTGGTAAATAGGATGTAAAGTGGTACATATCAATTTTTCTGGAATGCATATACGTGCACTAACGGCATCGATGTATATCCATACACAAATGCGAGATCAGACCTACGGCAAAGTTACATATAGAATGTTACCGTACGTGGTAAATACATACAGAGAAGGGGGCATGATCACGTACTCTACTAACTGTTTTCCCTTAATCCGTTTTATAACATGTGGGTGATACAAGAACAGTATGAAGCATGGTGGATACTGAGAGCAGTATGAAATATATGAAACATGGTGATATACGACTTGCAGTTTAGATATTAACATGGTTTATACACAATTCATTATATGCTGCAAATAAAGTTTGTAGAGGTACTTGCCTCCAGCAAAGAAAGGTGGTGAAGGAAATTCTATAGATGTCTGGTGACTCATCACTGTAAAAAATAATATATAAACTTAGTTTTATACTACGTTGAACACTAAGACACTAGTTGTGCGACACGACTTTCTGACTGGACACCTAGCCAAATGATCACTTTAGCATAGGACACCAATGTGGGTTGACACAATACCTAAAATAACTTTCTAAGGCCTTTACACTAGTGTAGGGTGAGGTCCAATACTACAATAACTCAAATCAACACAAAACATTGTAAGTTGTAACTATTCAATAAATAAATCAGACTGTACACTGTGTTCCAACAATTTTTAAGATAGACAAAAAGCTCAATTATACATAAAATAAAGTATAAAGATGATCCTTGTTAATTATAGAAATTTATACTAGTTTTTCTGGAATTTATAAACCCTCATAGATATTTATTAAAAATCAGCAAATATATGTATCCTGAAAATGAGTTCTTTTTTCCTATTTTTATAAAATACCAAACGTACTAATTAATGCTGGAAAAATTATATTAAATTAACTAAAATAACATAGTATTTAAATACAATTATTCCTATATTTTTACAGCGATTAAAATATATATAAAAATTCAAAAATAGCAAGTAATAATTTTTGGAAAATAATTTATTAATTATTTATTATTTTATCCACGTATACGAAATTGAACCGAAGTCCAGATACGGGACCCAAAGTCATGAATCAAGTCCAATATGACTTGTACAGACTTTGAATGTATTAGACACATTTGGGCCCAAAAACCCATGCTAGATTTGGACACCAAATGGCCATAATTTATAAATACAGTAATTCAAATATATATATATAAGTATTTTAATAATAATATATATTAAAGTGGTAAAATATACAAGTCATAAAATTGTATAATAAAATAACTTGTGAATTTACACATAATGACATTTTGCACAAAATTGTATTTGAAATATATATACATATACAACAAATACATTTATATATATATATATATATATATATATATATATATATATATATATATATATATATATATATATATATATATATATATATATATATATATATATATATATATATATATATATATATTATATACTGTATATATATATATATATATATATATATATATATATATATATATATATATATATATATATAATATATATATATATATATATATATATATATATTATATTATATTATATAAATATATATATATATATATATATATATATATATATATATATATATTATATATAACAGTATATAATATATATATATATATATATATATATATATATATATATATATATATATATAAAATAAAACAAATAAAAAAATAAAAAAGAAACAAAAGGGGGGCTCGAAATCGGCCCGCTGGGACAGGGGTGTGTCTGAGCGCCACTCGGCTGACCAGGGGGCCAGCTCGAGCTTGCTAGTTGGGTTAGATTTTGAGTTAGTTTTATTATGAAATAGAATAATGGGTTGGAAAATAACCCAAACCCGATATCCAAACCCATTAGCCCATGGTTCTGTGTCTTCGTGTCCTGACAGTTAGGGACACGAAGACACACGAGTCCAGTGTCCAAAGTGTGTACGATACGCATGACACGAGTCTCGCGTGTCCAAGCACTCTACTGGGTTCGTCGACACTAGGCGAGTCCACACACGTGTACACGAGACACGACACGATACACAGAGAGAGTGACACGTACGTGTCTGAGGGGTGTTGTCGATCAGGGGCTGGTGGCGGCGGCTATAGGCGTTAGGGTCGCCGGAGAAAAATAGTGGCCGAGTCACCTCGACGAGAAGCGTCGATTGGCGGTGGTGGTTCGTCGGAAAGTGGCTCTGGGTGGCTGGAAACCTAGATCTAGGGTTCCGGCGAGGGTGGTCGGAGAAGACGAACTAGGGCGTGGCTAGAGCGGAGCTGTGGTTGTCGGAGTGCTGTCTCTATGCTAGGGTTGGGTCGGAGGCTTTTATAGGGTGAGAAATACGGTGGAATTAGGGTTTAGGGTTAGGGTTTTGGCATTAATCATCGAAGATGATGACGGCCAAAGGCGGTGATCGGGGTGGCCATTTTGCTGAACCCCCTCCCCCCCCCATAGATTCGACAATTACAAATAAACCCACCGCCTCAGTTATGAAAAATCTAATTTGCATAATACCCCACCCCCGATATGCTCTGTGCAAATATAATTTGCACAGACAATACAAATGTTGCATAATGGCTTAAAAATAATTAAAATAATTACAAAAAGCTTTTAAAATATTTTAATAAATTGCAAATTGATATTTTTAGCTTTAAAAACCATTTAATAATTATTTAAAAATTCTAAAAAATTCTAATAATTATAATAATTCATTTTAAAGATATACATACTATTTAAAATTATAAAAATAATATTTTAAAATCTAGGGGCTTGCAAATCTTTCCTTCTTTAAAAATTTTGTCTTCGAAATTCACAAGGATAGAAGACTCTACAAACATTCAATATATACAAACAATGACTAAGGCTACTATTAAGACTAACCTCTGAGGTATCAAGCGGGAACGGGTGGTTCCCTCGCGACTGTTGGGTCGAACAAGTAAGGATATCTCTCCCTCATGTCCGACTTCCTCTCCCAAGTAGATTCTCCTGGAGAGTGACGGCTCCAAGCTACTCGTACTAAGGGTATAACTTTGTTCCTCGGCCTCTTCTCCCTCCTGTCCAATATCTCCACTGGCTGCTCAGTAACTGCAAGACTCGGTCCGATCTCCTACTCTGAATGATTTAGCACATGGTTGGGGTCTGGAACGTATCTCCTCAGCTGAGACACATGAAAGACATCGTGAACTCCTGCTAGGTTGGGTGGAAGTGCAACCCTGTAAGCTACCTCTCCGATCCTGCCAAGTATCTCAAACAGCCCAATATATCTGGGGCTCAACTTGCCGCCTCGTCCAAACCGGATCGTCCCTCTAGTAGGTGATATCTTCACCAAAACCATATCTCCGTCGGTGAACTCCATCGGTCTGCGACTAGCATCGGCCCAGTGTTTTTGCCTGTCCTGAGCGACTCTGAGCTTGTCTCTGATCATCCCGACCTTCTCTGTTGCATCCGTGATCATCTCTGGCCCAAGCATAACTCTGTCTCCAACATCATCCCAAAAGATCGGTGTACGGCATCGTCGTCCATATAGTGCCTCAAAAGGAGACATACCGATGCTGGCTTAGTAGCTGTTGTTGTATGAAAACTCTACCAAGTGCAGATGGCTCTCCCATGATCCGCCAAAGTCCAGCACACGTCCTCAACATGTCCCCTAACGTCTGTATCGTCCTCTCGGACTGTCCATCTGTCTGTGGGTGGTACGCTGTACTGAACTTGAGCCGACTGCCCAACTCCTCCTACAAGCTCTCCAGTAGTGGGACGTGAATCTGTTGCTCCGGTCCGATACGATGCTCACTGGAACTCTGTGCAAGAGAACTATCTGCTGCATGTATAGCTCTACCAACTTCTCGATGGAGAGTCCTATCTTGAAGGGTATGAAGTGCGCACACTTCGTCAGCCTTTCAACGATGACCCAAACGGCATCCTTCCCTCCTTGGAAACGAGGAAGCCCTGAAACGAAGTCTATCGTAATATGTTCCTACTTCTACTCGTGAATGGGTAACGGCTGCAATAGACCAGCTGGCCTCTGACGCTCCGCCTTGACCTGCTGGCAAACTAGGCATCTCGAAATAAAACATGATACATCCCTCTTCATTCTGTGCCACCAAAGATGTTTTCGCAAGTCACGGTACATCTTGTTGGCACCAGGGTGAATAGAATGTCATGATCGATGTGTCTCCTGCAAGACTGCCTCTATCAGCTCTCCCTTCGGCACGCACAACCGGATGCCATGCCTCAAGGATCCATCCTCTGCTACGGCGAAGTCATCCAGCAATCCAGCTAAAGCTTGTGCTCGAAGTCTGCGGAATCTCTCATCTGTAGACTGTGCCTCCTTGATCTGCTCTATCAAACCTGACTGAATGTCTAGCGCCATCATCTGTATCGCTGATCCTGGCTGAACTATCTCTATACCGAGCTTCTCCAGATCTTCCCGTAAATGTCGATCTATCATCAGATACCATGCCATCGGATGTCTGCTCAACGCATCCGCCACCACATTTGACTTCTCGGGATGATACGGTAAATCGATGTCGAAGTCCTTCATCAACTCCAACCATCATTATTGTCTCATGTTCAGCTCCTTCTGCGTGAACACATACTTCAAGCTCTTGTGGTCAGTAAAGATTTCCACTCGCTCTCCATATAAGTAGTGTTTCCACAACTTGAGTGCAAAGATCACCGCAGCTAACTCTAGGTCGTGGGTAGGATAGTTTCGCTCATGAGTCTGTAATTGCCTAGATGCATAAGCAATCACTTTTCCATGCTGCTGTAGGACACATCCTATCCCCTTTTCCGAAGCATCGTTGTAAATGGTAAAACCTCCAGACCCTGAAGGTAATGTCAGAACTGGAGAGGTCGTCAGCCTCCTCTTCAGCTCCTTAAATGCTATTTGGCAGTCCTCTGACCAGATGTACACTGCGTCCTTCCGTGTCAGTTTCGTCATGGGTTCAGCTATCCTAGCAAAGTCCTGGACGAACTTCCTATAATAGCCTGCTAATCCCAAGAAGCTCCCGATCTCTGAAACTGACGTCGGAGCCTTCCATGTCTCAACGGCAGCAATCTTCCTGGGATCCACTGAGATCCTCTCTCCAGTAACTACATGACCGAGAAACTCCACTCGGTCCAAAAAGAACTCGTACGTCGACAATTTGGCATACAACCTCTCCAGCCTCAGAATCCCAAAAACTGTCCGCAAGTGCTCTGCGTCCTCCTCCGGCGTCTTTGAGTATATCAGGATGTCGTCGATAAATACTACGACAAACTTATCCAGATACTGGTGAAATGTCTTATTCATCAAGTTTATAAAGACTGCTTGCGCATTTGTGAGACCAAATGGCATCACCAAAAACTCATATTGCCCGTACTTCGTGTTGAACGCCGTCTTCTGTATGTCTGCAGCCCTGACTTTCACCTGGTGGTAACCGGATCTCAAATCTATCGTGGAAAATACCTTCGCCCCACTCAACTGGTCGAACAAATCATCCATCCTGGGCAGAGGATATTTGTTCTTAATGGTGATGGTATTCAATGCCCGGTAGTCAATACAAAACCGAACTGTACCATCCTTCTTTGGTACAAAGAGTATTGGCGCTCCCCATAGAGAAGCACTAGATCGAATGAAATCCTTTTTCAATAGGTCATCAATCTGCTCCTTCATCTCTACGGCCTCCTTAGGGTTCACTCTATAGCAAGCCCGGGATACTGGTGATGAACCCGGTACTAAATCTATAGTGAACTCCATATCTCTGTCAGGCGGAAGTCCTGGAAGATCCTCTGGGAATACATCCATAAACTACCTAATGATAGGGTGTGGCGGTGCTAACTCCCCAATTGTCGCACAACAGTTCGGCTCTAGGCTGATCTCCGGCCCTGTCCTCCTGATACTGAATGGTGTCGTACCTGGAGGGCTGAACAGAATGCTACCCTCATGACAGTCTATAGCTGCGTAAGAATAGCTAAGCCAGTCCATCCCCAATATGATATCGTACCCGGGGAGTGGCATCACAAAGAATCGTTCCCCAAACTCTCTCCCAGCTATAGTTATAGAGCATCTATAGATAGCTCTAATGGGTACTGGTCCGCCTTCCGTCATTACTCTATTCATCTCCTCGGTAGGTGTAGCTACTAAGTGGTGTTTATGTAGAAACTCTAATGACAAAGAGCTATACGACGTATCGAAATCAAACAAGCATAGAGCTAGAAAAATATACAAATAAATATGACCTGTGATGACGTCAGCCAAATAATCTGGTTCCGAAACCTGCTCCGGTTCTGCCTCAAGAGCCAGAATATAAGCCTTCCCCTGGGGTACCTTCTGTTGCTTCAGATGTTGCCTAAACCTCTGCTGCTAAGTCGAAAGCAGCGGTCCTCTAGATGGGGTCCGGCACCTGGTACCCTGGCTACTGGGCAGTCCCGAAGCTGATGGGTAGTAGACCCATAAGCTGAACACTGCCCCAACCTTTTCTTACAGACGAACGCGTCATGGCCTGGCCTTTTACATAATGAACACACCCCTCCCTTCTGCTGTCGGGGTCCCGGGGCTCTAACTGGCGGGGTTGGGTGATGTGGTGTGAGAGGACGGTAAGTCTGCTGGTGCGGTGCCGGTGCTCTTGGCTAGAAAGCCTGACGCTTGGAGGGTCCCTCGAGGTGTACAGAAGCCGGCCTCTTACAAGACAGAAGATGCTCCTCTATGCTCCAGGCCAACTCTAGGCTCTGATAGTAGTCAGTCGTCCCGTTTGCCACAATAAGAATGCCAATGTCTGGAACTATATCATGGCAAAACCTACGCGTCATCTCCTCTGGGTCTGCAACTAGACTAGGAGCGAAACGGCTTTGTCGACTAAACTCTGTTGCATACTCGTCAACAGAACGGTTTCCCTGCTGGATGTTCTGGAATCGTAGCCCCATGGTTACCATAGCGGTGGTCGAGAAGAATCTCTTCTTGAACTGGATCTTAAACTGATCCCAATTGGCCTTCCCTCTCACGAATAGCGGCTCATTCCTGAACCAAACTCCTGCCAAGTCTGTCAGCAGAAATCTCGTTGCCTCGACCTGGAGGTCACCCAGTAACCTAGCTCCAAGGAGCTTCCTCTCTACCGAGTCTAGCCAATCATCTGCTACTATAATGCCCTCGGTCCCCAAGAACTCCTTGGGGTTCAAACCCATGAAGTTCTTGATGTTCCCCACTCTCTGCCGTAGCTCTACTGGTGGTGGGACCACGGTACACTCTTAAGAACACTCCATGCTCTGGCGGAGTAGGGTGGTCTGCTCCTGATGGGTCGTTAGGAACCCCTGGATCAGAGTGAGCAGTTGGTTCCCGTCCAAAGTGACGGAAGCCTGGGCAGGTATAGTAGTAGGTGGTGGGGGGAGTATCGGTTGCTGCTAGGACTGTGATGTGGAAGGTGGTGGTGGCATCTGGGTTGGTGGATTTGTGGAGTGGATGAGTATAGTAGGTGGAGGTGGAGGTGGAGGTGGAGGTGCATCGGTCAACTGATCAACCGACTGGGTAGAAGTGTGCCATTTTCAGGTGTGGCATACTGGGATGAGCGGGTAAGCACCATCTAATAAATAAAAGAACTTATAAGGACTATTTTAAGTAAATAATCATAAACAACCAGAAAATCTAATTTGTAATAACGAGCATATGATGTAATGTGTTTCCTACGTTACAATCCTAATAATCCTCTAGGTATTCTAAGCGTCGTTCCTAGTGTTGTCTAGTTACCTTAAGTTCATAATTGCAGGCATGCTTGGTAAAATAACGTAACCAAACAATTTAGTCAGGACCTGCGTGGGCCACCACTAAAAATATGTCACGATCCGCTACCCAAATTGTTGGGCCGGGCCGAGTCATGTCCAGCCTACGCTTGAGATAAAGCGTAGTAAGCTGTTCTACAGACAAATAAGATAAGACCAAAGTGTGCTAACAGTTCTATATGTAATAATGAGTCAGGATATATCCAAACACAAAATCATCTCGTATATAAATATGTTCCATGTACATGGCCAAAATGTAAAGCTGGATACAGGTCCAGTCACAAAATACATAGTCTAACAACATAACTACTCTCAAAGTCCCGAGCATCTACACAAACTAGATGAGTTTTTCCGCAGGTGCATCCTCGTAAAGTAAAGCCTGATCCTCGACAGCAACTCCATACTAGGAATCGCATAGTAACTCCTCCTCGGTAAGTATACCTACAACGTTATCCTGTCAGGATGGAAGCAAGTACTGATTCTAACAAACTAAGTATAAGAAACATAAAATGAACAGAAGTGTAATAAACTGGAATCATGGCATATCATGTTTTAATTGGTTATTAAAAATGGCAACATATTTTCGTTTAAAATTTAAAACCGTAGCATGTACGTGATCGGTCAATAGGTAAATAGGATATAAAGTGGTACATATCAATTTTTCTGGAATGCACATACGTGCACTAATGGCATCGATGTATATCCATACACAAATGCTGGATCAGACCTACGATAACGTTACATATAGAACGTTACCGTACGCGGTAAATACATACGGAGAAGGGGGGCATGATCACGTACTCTACTAACAGTTTCCCCTTAATCCGTTTTATAACATGTGGGTGATACGAGAACAGTATGAAGCATGGTGGATACTGAGAGCAGCATGAAGCATATGAAACATGGTGATATACGACTTGCAGTTTAGATATTAACATGGTTTATACACAATTCATTATATGCTGTAAATAAAGTTTGTAGAGGTACTTGCCTCTAGCAAAGCAAGGTGGGTAAAGGAAATGCTATAGATGTCTGGTGACTCATCACTGTAAAAAATAATATATAAACTTAGTTTTATACTAAGTTGAACACTAAGACACTAGTTGTGCGACACGACTTTCTGACTGGACACCTAGCCAAATGATGACTTTAGCAAAGGAGACCAATGTGGGGTGACACAATACCTAAAATAACTTTCTAGGACCTTTACACTAGTGTAGGGTGAGGTCCAATACTACAATAACTAAAATCAACACAAAATATTGTAAGTCGTAACTATTCAATAAATAAATCAGACTGTACACTGTGTTCCAACAATTTTTGAGATAGACAAAAAGCTCAATTATACATAAAATAAAGTTTCATGATGATCCTTTTTAATTATAGAAATTTATACTAATTTTTCTGGAATTTATAAACCCTCATAGATATTTATTAAAAATCAGCAAACATATATATCCTGAAAATGAGTTCTATTTTCCTATTTATATAAAATACCAAAAGTACTAATTAAATGCTGGAAAAATTATATTAAATTAACTAAATTAAATAGTATTTAAATATAACTATTCCTATATTTTTACAGCAATTAAAATATATATATAAAATATATATATATATATATATATATATATATATATATATTCAAAAACAGCAAGTAACAATTTCTGGAAAATAATTTATTAATTATTTACTATTTTATCCACGTATACGAAATTGAACCGAAGTCCAGATACGAGACCCAAAGCCATGAATCAAGTCCAATATGACTTGTACCAAAAACTCATGCTAGATTTGGACAACAAATGGCCATGATTTATAAAATACAGTAACTCAAATATATATATATAAAAGTATTTTAATAATAATATATATTAAAGTGGTAAAATATACAAGTCATAAAATTATATAATAAAATAACTTGTGAATTTACACATAATGACATTTTGCAGAAAATTGTATTTGAAATATATATACATATACAACAAATACATTTATATATACATAAATATATAGATATTTATATATATAATGAATATATATATATATATATAATAATATACATATATATAAAAATACTAAATATAACATATATATATATATTTTTTATATATATATATATATATAAATACATATACACATACATATACATATATACATATATAAATATACAAAAAAAACATATACATATATACATATATATACAATAAAACAAATAAAATAAAAACAAAACAAAAAAAACAAAAGGGGGGCTCAAACTCAGCCCGCTGGAACAGGGGTGGGTCTGAACGCCACTCGGCTGACCAGGGGGCCAGCTCGAGCTTGCTGGTTGGGTTAGGTTTTGAGCTAGTTTTATTATGAAATAGAATAACGGGTTGGAAAATAACCCAAACCAGATATCCAACCCCATTAGCCCATGGTTCTGTGTCTTCGTGTCCTGACAGTTAGGGACACGAAGACACACGAGTCCAGTGTCCAAAGTGTGCACAACACGCATGACACGAGTCTCGCGTGTCCAAGCACTCTGTTGGGTTCCACTACTAAAATACAACGACATAGCGACGGCCATATCCGTCAAAAATTCGTCGTTAAATCATCTTACCGACGGATTTCCGACGGATACGGGCTAAAAAAAAGCTGTCCGGAATATCCTTGTCGCTAAAACTAGCTCGTCGCTAGTCCGCCGCTTCGTGACTAATTAGCGACGGATTTCCGTTGGCAAAATAAAAACTTTTAGCGACGGCTAATCGACGGCTTCCCGTCAACTTCGACAGTTAAAATTTTTAATATATTCATAAACTTAGCGACGAAAAATTTGTCACTAAATCGTCGCTAACCGTGTATCCGAGGGTTTCTGATACGCAATATTCGTCGTTCAAAGCGTCGCCATCCTCGACGGATTAGCGGCGGAAGAGCGACGGATAATACGTCGCCACCCTTCTGAAAATCTTCCATATATTCCAGAATATGAGCGATGGAACGTCCGTCGCCCTTCCATCGCATAATTTTTCCAGAAATAGGCCGACGGACAATCCGTCAGGAAATCGTCGCTAGCTGCAAAAGTCAGTCGGTAATTCGTTGATACCTGCAACAGTCCGTCGGCAAACCCGTCTGTAATCCGTCGCTAACTGAATTATTTTTGAAAAAAA